>JAQJVL010009583.1:0-15504 GCA_035578905.1 Stictocephala bisonia | reverse complement strand
CCATGAGAGCTATTAGTAGCACTTTCATGTCAACTCCACTTCCTTGGCTCCCAGTGCTGTGCAATATAGCTCCTCCAGAGATAAGACATCAGGAGGCACTACTCAAATAATTCAATAAGATCTGGAATGCACCGCATCTACCCATTATACAGGATCTCCTACGTCAGAACGGTTGCTTAAAATTTCGAAACCCACCTCTACGTACTGCTTTCCAATTGAACAGACCAATCTTCTCGCCCAATGCCAGCTGGGCCGTAGCGTGGAACAGTTTTGATGGACGTATTAAGTTCCTTAATAACGACCTATCAATACCTGTAGGTGGGAGGAACCTCCCTCGTAGGGAGTGGATACTGTTAAATCGGTTCCGAACTGGTGTTGGCAGATGCAATTACTGAAAAAGTATAAATGGGAATTGACTGTAGATCAGTCATGTGATTGCGGGGAGTATATCCAAACAATTGATCACATAGTTACAGGATGCCCCTGCGCTCTTTTACGGAGGGATTGATCAGCATACACAGAATCATTGAGGCAGGTGTTAGATGGCTCCATGAATTGGACAGCGTTGTGACTTTACATTTTATATTCAATGAATATATAATAATGACTTTTGCAATTTATCCAAATATACATTGCAGCTTTATAATTAACAAATAGTAGTTGACAACAAACCATTCGATTTATATGTATGTATATATATATATATATATATATATATATATATATATATATATATATATATATATATATATATATATATATATATATAGTAGATCGACGTAGTCAATTTGTACGTTATTGGGCATTTTGCAGTCAATGTCATTCACAACTAATCGATAGATTGAATCTAATATCTATAAAGCTGCATGTGTAACTCACTGACTCACTCACGTATACAAATTCTAACCCACTTCCAGATGAGCTAGAAACTTGAAATTTGGCACACTTGTAGCTTTTGCTGAGCAACCGACGGAAAAATTCCTAAAATTAAAATTTTTTAATTTTTAACCCTCCAAAAAAATCAAAATGGTGGACGGGAATTTTGAATTGTCTGCAGAGTTTTACTAACGGCTTAACCCTTAACTGGTATGGCTGAAAATGGGGACACTCCCGGTATGGTGGGGTCAAATCTGACCCCAATTTCATTTTTTAAATAAAACTCACATTTATGAATCAATTTTTTTAAATAATGTATTAAACTCTTTATTAACAGGTTGTCTATAATGTAAAGTAAAAAATATTACAAACAGTCTTTTTTACTTATTTAAAAAACCTAGAAATGAAAAATAAGTCACTTTTTAAAATTTTAAAACAATACTTCATAAAAACAAAAAAATATCTATCAACTTCTACTTGAATCTTGGTTTTTCGGCCCAATTTGTGTAGAGGAAGGTTTGACGGCATCAAAAACCTGAAAAACCCCAGAATTGAATCAGTCATTAAAATTCTGACATGATGGTAACTCAGGTAAAAATATGAAGTGAATGTATGAGTTCTACTTACTTTTAGTCAGTGTTGCAGGAGCTGCAAACGGTCTTTGTTGATGAATGTTCTCTGCACACTCCCAAGTGACAAACAGCACACTGAAGTGGGTGTTTTTTATCCACGTTCCTCGGGCAGAGGCTGCAGCGGCGCCTCTTCGGTTGCGGTGGCCCCCTTGGGTCGGCGTTAGCGCGTCGAGCAGGCAGCGCTGGAGGATGTTCATATTCCTGGGCAAGACGAGCTAGACCGACTGTTGGTCGTTGCCTCGATACATATTTTTGTATGGACATGGACAATTCCCGTGGTAGAGTGTTGATTTGAGATCGCCGCTGTAGATGTGGTCTTATTAGCTCGAATCCTAGTGTTTTCAAAAAAAACTGACGTTCAACCTGTTTGTGCAAGTCAACAGAATTGATAATCACGTGTGAATTCACTCCGGCAATGTTCAAAACTGCAAACCACACCACTTGTGGCCAACGCCTACTTCTTCTTCCAACGGAAAATGTTGCACACTTTTGGTCTAGGGCGTCAACCCCTCCCTTTGTTGTATTATAGAATTCTATTATTTCGGGTTTGTTCTCATTTATTTCATTGACTTTCTGGTCATGATGCAACGTAGAAAGCAAAGTCACACTCCTGTTCTTCTTAGGCACATAAGCGACAAGGGTTTGATCTCTAGTGAAACCAAAAATAGAAGAATGGACTGGTCGATGTCTGTTTGGCTTGAACTGCTCTGGAATATCCCTTTTGTTTTGCCGAATAGTTCCGACATACGTTAACTGTCTTTCTTCAAGTTTTTTGACAAGTTCAATTGATGTAAAGTAATTGTCCGCAGTTATGTTTCTTTTAGAGTTCACCACAGGCTGAACAAGGCTCAAGACAGTAGCAGTGGGACTCAGCAGTCTGTCTGGATTTTCCACAAAGTTTTCCCCTGAGTACACAAGTGCATTGAGAAGGTAGTGGGTTCTGGCATCACATAAACAAAATATTTTTAACCCATATTTAGCGGGTTTGCTCTTCATATACACCCTGAACGCACACCTTCCACGAAATGGCACAAGCATTTCATCTATGGTGAGATTTTCTCCACAGGTGTAATTCGCTTGGCTATTTTGTATAAAGTTATTGAAAAACTCTGATACGTGAGCAAGTCTGTCATTCTGTTTTCTTAGGTTTCTCGTTTTGATATCATCAAAACGCACAGCTGCAAGTAGGAATAACATTCTTTTTTGGGACATTACACAGCGAAAATATCACGCCCTGAACCATCAGTTGCAAATAAAGATTCCAAATCTTCATGGTTTGATTTGAAGACTCCACTCAAATAGAGTAACCCAATGAATGCTTCAAGCTCAATAATGTCTGTGTGTTGGGTAAACTGACAATTCAATGCATTTTCACCATATTTAGATACATTATCAGTGATTCTTTCATTAGTATGTTCAACCATGTTTTCAATCATGTTTTTGTCGATCAGAAGTTTCCATGCTTCTATGGGTGTTTTTGGCTTTGTAGCTTTCGCAGCTCCTATGAGGCCGGGAAGTTTGGTAATGATGTTTATTGCCCTTGTCCTGCTTGCGGCTGGTGGAACTTTCGCCCACTTCTTTCGGTTTTTTCCATAAAAATAATTTGCATGATCTTGAGCCTCGTTGTCAATCACTGAACCACGTCTTCTTCCATGTCCTCTTCCCTGGCCTCTCCTGTGACCACTACCACGTCCTCTCGCATGCTGCTCACGAACGGGAGTATTGACAGGTTCTTTGTCACCTTGATGTCCATGAGCAATATCAACGTTTAGGGCAGGATTGTTATCAGGCTCATCCTCACTTGAGACATCTTGAGGCTCATAAGTGGGACATTCATTCGGATCACAATCGGGGTCAGAGTCAGTATCGTCTTCAAAATTTACACCTTGAAACACGGGATGGCGAACGCTAGCTGCAGGAGTATCGTCTTCAGACAAATATTCCTCTACATCACTACATCGTTCATGATTAATTGTAGGTGCATCCGAATACTCAGAAATATTGTCAGGTCCATCATTCAAAAGACGGTCGATTTCTGCATTGTTGTCAGCAAGGTTTCCTTCATCCATATTGAGTATCCAACAAAAACTAATGTAAACGAAAGTTGACACAATTATTAGCAAAAACCGCACAATATAATGCTCAATACACACCAAAAGCACTCACCCCTGTAAAAAATATTAATAATAAACTTGTGACGTAACCGGTATGGTGGGGTCAGATCTGACCCCAGACGCTCCGTGCACAGGTGTTAAGCGGCCGAAAGCAACGGCGAGACTGACGGTCGGTAGGCGGAGTCAGGATAGAAGAATACTTAAAATGGCGGCTCTGTTGGCCAGCGCTAAATTAGCGAAATCATAGATTTAAACGCTCTGGGGTCAGATCTGACCCCACCATACCAGTTAAGGGTTAATTGTGGGCAAACCGTTGGTTGTAGAACAAATCTGACAGCATACTGCAGATTTCTAATTAAATTTCCTACAATTTTGGTCAGATAACATTTTTTTGTATTTTTGATAATAACTACGCAAAAAATCGTTAATTTTCATATTTCGTTCAAAAAATGTTATTTTTGTTTTAATTTAAGAACTTATAATTTAAGAACTTAATAATTTAATAACTTAAACTCCTACACACTACTTAATTATACTAATTTGTTATCAATACTACTATTAAATTCGATTTTGCACTGTCCATAACCTAGAAAAAATCCAAAATGGCTGACGTGAAAACGTTTATCTTTTTGCAGAGTTGAGGTTTTTGTTTTACTGAAACTTTAATTTTTAGTTTACTTAACACCAAATGACATATTCAAATTGACAATAAAATTCTGCACAAAAAGTGTCCTGTATGTTTTTGTGCTATATACAATAGTTTCCTCAGAAAAAGTCAGAAAACTAGAGTTCTTACGAAAACACGTGATATTTTTGGAATAGTTCCTCTCATTTAAGCATGATTTAAAGGTGCTAAAAACTTAAAATCCTACACGTTATTTACTTTTAGAGTTTTAGAACTTTGTTATCAAACTGCTATAAACTTTGATTTTTCACTGTTTATAACCTAGAAAAAATTCAAAATGGCTTACGTGAAATTGATGTACTGTTTGCAGACTTGAAGTTTTTGTCTTACTGGAGCTGTAACATTTAGTTCAGATAGCATCTAATGAAATTTTCAACCTAAAAATTAGATGCTGTACAAAAAATGTAATGTACATACAAAAATCTATGTACCACAAAAGGTACATACTGTACTATAGTTTCCTCGCAAAAAGTCACTAAAGTTAAGTTTTGTCGAAAACAAGTGATTTTTTGGAAGAGATCGTCCTATTTAATCATAATAAAAGAAGCCAGAAACCTATAACCTTACATACTATTTACCCTAACATTTCCTGTTACTAAAATGCTATACAATTGAATTTTGCACTTTTCTTAAAAAAAAAAAATCATAATGGCTGACGAAAATACGCTTACCTATTTGCACAGTTGAGATTTTTGTTTGACAGAATCTGTAATATTTAGTTGGATAACACCTAATGAAATATTCAAACTAACAATTCAATTCTGTACGAAATGTGTCGTAAACCTTTTGTGGTATATTCAATCGTTTCCTCACAAAAAGTTTATAAATTTGAATACGTGCTTCCGTTATCAACTTAGATGGTATCCAATAAAAAACTAAGGTAATTTCTTATGATCATCTTCGATAGAACCCCCCCCCCCCCAGATATATTGGAAGCCCCCTGTGATCAACGGATAGTCACCCGTTATCATCTAAAATGGCGGACGGGAATTTTGATTTGGTGACAGCATACTTCAGATTTGTAATTAAATTTCCTACAATTTTGTTAAGAAGTAATTTTTTGGTATTTCTGATATTAACTATGCAAAAATCATCAAATTTCACTTTTCGTTTAAAAAATTCTATTTTTGTTAGGTTTTTCGTATTTTATTGCTGTATTACGATAATTTAAGAACCTAAAACCCGTACGCACTATTTAACTTAACTAATTTGTTACGAAAACTGCTATAAAATATGATTTGTAACTTTTCATAACCTAAAAAAAAAATCAAAATGGTTGACTTGAAAATGCCGACCTGTTTGCAGAGTTGAAGTTTTTTTTACTAAAGCTGTAAAATTTAGTTTGGACAACATCTAATAGAATATTTAAATTATATACTTAAATGCTTTATATATAATACATTCCTTCACAAAAAGTAGGTAAAGTTGAGTTTTGTCAAAAATATGTTACTCACTTATTCACACGTATTCAAATTGTGTACAAAACTTTACGGACAGTTAAACTATATATAAAAACAGTTTGTATTCATTTTTGTTGCCTAAAGGCCAATCATAGTTTTACGCTGTATTTTCGGAATTTGTTTGTTAGTTTAGGCACCCTCCAGCGGCTGCGATAAACGTTTTTAGAACAGTTGGTAAACCGGGCCTTTGTCGATTGAAACGAGTCGCTCAAGCGTCTGCGAGAAACGTTTTTAGAACGGTTGGTAGAACGGCCCTCAGTCGATTGAAACAAGTCCCACCGAGGTTATATAAGGATGACGCCGCTTTCCATGCCTCAGTCTGACACCCTACTGAATTACCTTCAGTACTGAACTGTTCAATTGTTTGGCTTTCTGCCCTATTGAAAACTGAATCGTTTATTCTAGATAAGAATCTTCTATTTTTCAACATACTCTTGGTTTATTCTCCCGTTTCTTAAATTTAATACGTTTTTATTGTGATTAGTAATCAATCACAAATTTCTACTAATTGTTTTCGAGACTTTATATTATTTTTTGTTTCCAATTTCTTCCTCTCCATTTACTTTAATTGTAATTTTACATTTTAACTCTCTACGATGGCTTCTCATCAACAGATTTTATTTTTGTGTTACCGAGGGGTCCTTTCATCAGGGCAACAATGAACTCTTCACATGGAGTAGAAATGCTCAGTGTGTGGCTAATTCTGCTTGTGCCCTTACATGGAAAAGTCTTGGTGGACATTTTTCGACAAATGCAATCAATCAATCCTTATGAGTGGTGATCGCATTTATAAAATATGCGTAGTAAGATTTGTATTGGCTATGGGCGGTACTTGTTTCCAGAAGAATTACCATCAGTCATTCATGTTTTGAATCAGTTAGTTTCTCTGTTACAACTAGAGCACATTTACGATGCACTTTATCTCCTAACGAAAGATGATTAGCATGACACTGTTTCGTCACTTACTGAAAAATTACAAGACATATTGGCTGCAAATCAAAAAGATATCGGATTCCTTTTCACGGGTCAAACAGTTACTGTCTCCTTTCGGAGTGTAAATAAACTGCTGTATCTGTTTTATCCAAATCCAGTGAATGAAAAGCGCCATTTTGATTTGTCCAATGATGGTAATAATTTGGCCCGCCTATTTCTTTGTGACAGCTACTTTTCACTGGCCAGTTTGATGTAGTCGAATGCAGCTCTGGATGGAGTTGCAAGACAGTTCACCATAACTCAGCTGACTTTGGGAAAAACTGCCACACAAGACCTTACTATTGTCCCTGAAGAACCGCGAATTGATGGCCCTCCAAACCAATTATATGAACCAATCTATACATCTAATGTAGACTCGCAGGAGTCTTATGTCGATGTTAAGTTAAAATTGATGCCTGTGGTAGTGTTATCACCATTAAAAGACATTTCTCCTTCGACCAGGCCATTATTGAGCAAAATGCCTGGCAGACCTAAAAAGGTTAAGCGAGGACGTCCAAAGAGCTTGATAAGTACTCGACAGGAACAGCTTACAGATGCAAAAACAGTAAAAATAAACCTCAGATAAATAGAGGTGCTGTAAGACGTTACACTGACCAGCATCCCGAGATCAACCGAGAAGCTGTTCGACGTTATAACGATCAGAATCCTGGAGCTTCCTGCCAGAGAGTAGAGGCTTTTCGATTGAAGAATCCCTCATTTTCCAACATGAGACACGCTCGGAAGATTGGTGAACAAGGTCCAATGGCGTACTGAAGAGACTACAATTTAAATGGCATTAGTTCATTTAAACTCCGTAAGGTATGTCTTTGGGAAGATGAAATTTACAAGTGTTCGTACTGTCATGCTCGACGGTTTGAGGAAGAGAAAGACAGAAAAAAGTGTTGCTGTGGTGAGGGAACATATAATATTCTTAATCTACCTCCTTTGGACGCACCGTTTTATACTAATCGTCATTTCCTAGAACGAGCCAGAGCATACAACGACCTGTTTGCCTTCTGTGCACTAGGGGTGTCTGGTGGGTACCGTCATCCTAGTGGACTCTCCTTCAAAGTCGAAGGAAGAATGTACCACAAAGTTTACAATCTGGATAAAGGTTCGCGCCAAGGGGGTTTGGGGGCGAAGCCCCCAACGAGCAAAGCGAGTTCATATATACCCCTGCTTATGATTTAGCTTCTTAAGTAAATTTAAAAAGCCTGACAGGTTCACTTCAGCCCAAGTTTTTGTCACCTCTGAAGTAAAAACAAGATCTATTTAGACTAATGTTGTTTAATATCTCTATGAATGAACTTGTACAATGAGAGTATTTGATTCATTATTTTGTCATTCGTTGACAAAATAATACTGTATTATTCTTCAGTGTTGTAATAATCCTTGAAGACCGTACAATCTTAAATACTGCTAGGAGAATGAAAACATCAAGGTAAAACAAGGAAAACATAATTCCTTGAGACTAGTTTTCACCTTTTTTAAAATTAGTCACCTCATCTTGTCACCTACAGCTTGGATTGAACTATTATACAATACTTTCTGCTATTCGTGATCTTAGGTGTTGAATTGTAAGAGAAAATCACTTACTTATTCCGTCGTACAGCTCCTGTGTGAATAGTATATTCAGAACATGTTTCACCGTAAGTACGGCATCCTCAGCTGGTCATCGAGTGAAGATCAATCCACCTAATAGGTTTAGTCACAAGATAAAATTACACAACACAAAGTACATATACATAATTAATACATTTAAATTCGCACGGACGAACACCACGACGGGCCAGTCATGACTGTAACGCATCACATTTGTCTGCAGTACTGTGTCAAACTACTATCAATTAGGTGTTGAATTGATTGTATCAGTTCAGAATCCTACATTGAGAAAATCAATATACGAGCTAATAAAACGCTAGGGTTCTTAACTCAATTTACTGACTTTTGTGTCAATTTTGGACAGTATGCTGTACAACTGTTATATCTCTAATGAAGCATTCTTCAATCGTTGATCTCCTCATCAGATGAATATTTATATTCGTTTTGAAAAGACTTTGTATAAACCCTTAAGCTTAGTGGGTTTTCCGGATTAGATGCATCGTTATCAAGAGGCACTCTTGGTTACTCCAGGTGGATTTGACGGGTATTCACGTTTTGCAAATCATGTAAAGTCCAAATGTCATTTCCTCAAGGTGATTAGACGGCATATTGATAAGAAAGAAGTTATTACAGAACAAACTATGCTTAAAAATCTACCATAGCTTGTATCCAGTGATTTGAGAATTAAGTTTATCTAATTTGGACTTTTTGTGATTTAGTTTGTATGGTTTCAAAAAGCAGGCACTTAGCTTAATTATCTTATAGCTCATATTTCATATAATACTGATTTTTAAATCTTTTGTCATTATATTCTTTAATAAATTATTTTATTGATGATGATTTTACAATAGTTTGTGCATTGTTTATATATACATTGTTCTAGTTTTCTGTTTTAGCCTATGTATGTCACAGTATTTATTTAGTTCTTGTATTCTATTTCCTTTTTGTATATTAATAACCCTCATATGTACTATTTTTATTGTTTGTAAAATGTTAAACGAAAAAATAAAATTTTTAGATGTATTGCATTTTTTAAACTTAATATTTTTTACTACACCGCTAATGGATAAAACTTAGAGATAGGTAATATGTTGCCTATAACAATACATAAAGAATCTTATATACCTTCTTGCATATGCACACAAAATAATATAATCAGAGAAGTATAATATAGTATTTTTATTTATTATGATAATGTGGGCACAGTGGATTATCGCTAGTCTGGTGTTGGCAGTAGATAATAAAATTGTCGTAATGTAGGTTAAATATTTCTTACCAACAGAAAGAGTTTTTTTTCGGACTTTTTTTTAATAAGTTCTTGATTTTCACTTTAGTATCTTTGATGCTACTGGCTGTGCAACAGATGATAGTTCCGTCTGTCTCATCTCATCCGTCATCCGTCATCCTCCCTCTACTGTCTACAACTATGCATGCACTTTCATACCCGCGCACAGTATTACTCATAGAGCTGTTGATCTGTCAGTTCTCGAGTAAATAAATAGTAATTGCCAGTAATGTGCTTGTTTTGTTAAGTGTTTTGTTCTTTTATGTTTGAATTAGCCTTAGTTATTCAAATTTTTTAAGTGTGGAGGCATAGTCCTTGTGTAGTGCCAATATTATAATGAACTGGAAAATGTGATTATTCAATCATGAAGACTTTATTTACTGAACAAGATTTCCAGGATACAGAAGACAAAGATGATTGTAATTCAGAAGCGACCCTAACCTGTAGTTACAAAGTTGCTGAGAAAAGTAATTTAGACCAATCAGGGTTAAAAAATAGAAGTGAATGTCATAGTAATTCAGAATCTGATAATCTCATAATTTGTAGTAAGGAGCAAGCTGATAATTTTCAAACATCAAAGGCAGAAAAACACAAGTTAAGTCCTGGAATTTACCTTCAGAAAGTCCTTTTTAATAGTGTTACACAGAAATTTAGGAGTCAAAGTTTACCAAATTGTCTTGAAAAGAAAAAGTATCATAAAAGTGTAGCTTCAGACAAAATTGAAGATGTGCAAGAGATATCTGTTCCTCTAGTAAATGCTGAGGTAAGGGAAATTTCATCCGATTTATGGTTCAAAACTTGGCCTGAAAGAGCTGTTGACAAAATTATAGTTCGTAATGGAAGTGAATTAGTGGAAGAAAATATAAATGCAAACACTGAAGAAGACCTAACACATTTCCAAGGTTCAAAAATTACCAATAATAGCTCTCAACTTAATTCAAGAGAAATAATTTTAAAAGAACCATCGTCATGGAAGAAACACCCAGTTCATAGTCCTCAAAGTGTAGGAACCGATGACGATAAGGAGTCAAAACTCCGTAATGGTGGTGCAAAAGCTAGTTCAATACCTCTTGATGAACTTCTGGATAACTTCCCCTTAGCTTATAGTCCGGTTACAAAACAGTTACTTTTAATTTCAACCAATAAAGAAAGAAGCTCTAATACTTGTGATTTAAATAGTAGGGGTAAATTTGAATCAGTTGAGTCTTCTTCAAGATATACTGGTGAGGCGATTTCAAACCTGGAGGAAGCTGCTTCAGGGAAGCCTTATGGTGGGAAGGGATGGTCATTTAATCCTAAAGGCTTGGAGTGTGATGGATCTGGTCTTCACAGTGCAAGTACAGAAGTGAGCTCTTTTTCAAGTACTGTGTCTAGTTTAAGTGATAATTCACCTTCAACAAATGAAGATTCTGCTTTAGGAAGTCTCTTAGATCATGGTGATACTTGCTCGTTGGTATCTTTAGGAAGTTGCAGTGCCTTTTCAGAAGATTCCATTGGAGACAAGTCAAGAAAAAAAAGTTTGACTGGATTCTTCAGCAGGTAATTTATGCATAACTAAGTTGTATTTCATTTAAACTAGCTAAGATGGACTTAAAGTTAAACAAATTAACTAGTCGTGGTCATGGTCATGGTTGGTTATTTATATGGTAATCATGCAGTTTCCACTCGCCTTTGAATCAAATTTGAAAACTGTATGAAATGGGAAAAAACTTGGCTCTATTTTCAGAAGAGATGCTTTTTATCATGCAGATAAGAGATTATACTTAACAAAAATTGAAAAAAACCAATTAATTTCAGAATGATTTAGGCCTAGGATATCATTGTCATATTTCCATTATAACAAATGGTTTTTCAATGTGAAAAAATGATGTATTTTCTTATGCTAAACATGAATTTGTGAACTATTTTTGTCTTTAACAATTATTTCTTTTGATAGGTTATGACGGAAAACCAACTTTTGCAGCAAATTGCAACCCTGTGACCATTACGTCATCATTAAAAACTAAAATGATTAAAAAAAAACAAAAATAAATTAGCAAAAATATTTTTGCCTCCAGACTGTCCTGGAGCTGACACCCGAATTAGTGAAGGATTTGTGATAGATTAAGTCTGTTTTTATGGGTGAAAATTGTAATTTTTTGTAAAATTACATATCCATGTTTAACATATAAAAATACCTGAATTAATAAACATTTGTCTAAAACGGTGATTTTTTAAAAAGTTCATTTTTAATTGACACCCAATAGGCCTAGCAGTTTAGCTTATAGGCCCATAGCCTATGGAAAAATGAGTTTTCCATGTGATAAAATGATCTCTTGTGATAATCTAACCAGGGCCAGCCTTAGCAGTTGCAGGCCAATCTAGAATGTGGACCTTTGTTATTTATTAAGCAAAGAATTGTTTTTCCTGTATTTTTGCTTGTTTAACAAACTACTTCCATTATTTGAGCAAAGTAGAAATTAAAGACATTTTGGTATAAAATGTAGGCTATGTAAGTTAATATCTATTACACTGTCAAATAGGTAGAAGAAAACAGGAAATATGATAGGTAGGCCTAAGCCTAGGTGCTAAAAATCATGGAAGCAAAAATAATTATTAATTAGTAAGTCATATGACACAGGAGAAATAAGCAATAGCTAACTATTTTAAGTCTTATTACGAAAAAAGTCTTACATTACAAAATAAAATTAATTTTTCTTGATATCTGTTTAGTGAACTTGTCAATGTGACAGTATTGTACTATATTGGTAAGAGTTGCTAATGATGAGTCTTTCTAGAGGTACAGTATTCCTAAGTGTTTTGATTATGTGTAACCCTTAAGTTTTTGAAATTTGTTAATGATGGAGTATCAGATGAGGGAGACAAAGGTAGTTGGACATTTGCCATCAATACGTGAGAATTAGTGTCATTTGTGATTGGTAATTTTCACGTAATGATGGCAAATGTCCAACTACCTTTGTCTCCCTCAACCCTTAAGTGTCAGATAAAGCTTCTTTCATTACTTGCGACTGCAATTGGAGTGGTTAACAAAATCTTATACACAATTTGAAGTTTGGGGAAAGGGTTTTTTATGTCATGTACGTACTTAAGCACTTTCACTAGACTGTCAATGACAACTTTAACAATTATTTCTGTTAAGAGCTCAGAATCCCTGTTATTTAGATAATTATTTATATATATATATATATTTTTTTTTTTTGAGGGTACAGGAAGCAGAACATTCTAGAATAGGTCTCAAAACTGTGAGAATCTCTTGTTCACTGATAGCAGACATCATTGTCACTTTCATATTCAAATAACTATTTCTTCTTTCTCGAGCGTTTTACTTCAAACCTGGCATGTACTTTAAGTGTTTTTGCCATCTCATTGAGCTAATAAAGTCTTCTTCACAGAATTTTTTGAGAAAATTTGTCAGTCGTGAGAGTTACTGTGATGTTACTAGCAAAAAAAAAAAAAAAGTTTTCAGCTTGAATGAAGTTTGGCTCACTGAGTTACTAGCAAAAAGGACATCGTACTTAATTGTAACAATTACGTTGAATTTCTAATTTTGTATTCCATGGACAGCAAGTGATTGAGCTTCACATTCGGGATTAGGTTCTTCGGTGTCGGAGTGAGCGTCTAGCAGAGCATTCATTGTCTCTTCAGATTGATACCTGATAGCTTTGAGACTTTAGACTCGGCTTTCCCAATGTGTGTCAGGGAGTTTCTTTGTGTGTCATGCAACTGTGAACTTTCATATAGCCTAGATACTATTGTTGTTTGACTGCCCTCGACAGTCTGTTAGGTCTAGCCTAAGATAATTTTATTTATAAATGAGGCAATCAAACAGACTTTCAGCTAATTTGAAGGCAAAGCATTTAGGAATCTATGAAATAGGCCTACTCTTCAACATTTAGGTTGTCTTTTGACAAATTCACATATCAAATAGGCCCTAGTAAGAGCCACTTTTTGCTGTTTATTTTATACAAATGTCATTTTATTTAACAAATTTGCCCATGAAAAAAGGTTAAGCCTATTATAAGTTGTTAAAACACAACAAAAACTGAGTGGAACATCGGAACAGACTTGTAAAACGGGGTCTGTCCCTACCAAACCGGGATATGTTACAAGCCTACTTAAATGTCTTTATTTGCTACTATCAGGCAGTTGCATTGTCATAATTTTTGATACCGGTGCTTGCTGATTTGTTGTAACACTCCCCATATAAATCACTCCCTGGGTGGAAAAGTTGTGTGCAGATAAATATTGCCTGAGTGTGGTAGGGAAATGCTCATATGCTACTAAAACCAAACAAGATATTGGACATTAGTAATTTTCTTTTCTATCATGAAATAATTTTTTTCTAATAAAAAAGCTATAGGTAGCAGATTATTCTTCATCAATATTATCTACCATTAATGAAATTACAATGGACTCGTGACTACTCGATCGATGTGGTGGTGAACCATTCTGGTATAGCATTAATTCTGTATATACTGGAGTTCAAGATTGAGTGGTCTATGGGAGGACTGATGATCTTTGAAACGTCAATGATACCTAAGTTATATGTATTAGACGCTGTTTGCACTTTTATAATTAACTTATATAAGTTAATTAGAACTGTTATTCTATATATTCTTCAAATAAAGTTGATAACATAATGCTAAAATGTAGGCTATGGCATTTACCATGCTGTTGACAAACATAGGATAAATAAAGATGTGTGTAAATTTTGTAATCACTTACAGTGCTTGTTCCAACTCCTAATTCTAATACGATATTTTTCGCAGATACACAAAATTTTAATTCTTGCAACTAGTTTTTTCAACTAGTTCAATGACAACCAGTTTTTCCTCTAAAGTCTAATGCAACTATTCTATTCCTTTGTGTTTATATTTTCTTTTAAACTACGTAAATGCCCTATGTTTGTACTTTGTGTACATACATGTTGTCGTTCAAGTTGTTTAATAATAGCTGATAAACGGAAGAAAGTTGTTACAATTCATTATACAGTTATTGGGAGCGGCCGTAGCTAAGGCACTGGCTTGCCACGCAACTGGTCCAGGTTTGATTCCCGATATGACCACTAACTGATTTTGCCCTGCTGCTCTCATGGTTTGGAAGTCACATTAAGCTGTTAATCCCCAGGTTAAGTGTTAGAGGGGGCTTCTTAGCCTTTACTTCGCTTGTTAAAATAAGACTATTTTTAACTTTTAACTTAGGTTACTGACTAACTACTATGACAAAGTTATTAATGGCATTGTGCAGGATATATTGTGCCTAGTGTTTAGTTCTATAAATACGGAAGGGGTGGGAAATATAACATTCAGCAATCAGCATATTAGGAGTCGAGAATTAAATGCCCCATTACTTGTAGCATGTGTGTACTGCAGTACATTGTCATGCATGTAGTAGTGCACACCTAACCGATTTTACCACTGAAGAAATAATACCTTTATTTTAATCTGATCCGAATAGGATGGTTTCTGGATCGTCACAATTTGAATAGTTGCAAGGCAACTGTAGATATATTTACTTTAAGTTATTTGATAAAGGACAAGAAGAACATCTCTTTTAAGGGCTATACAGAGTTATTATTTTACCATATTCAAATTTAAAGAATATCATTTTTAAAGATGTAGCTGTATGACTAGGTATAAGGTTTCTATACCAGATCCTTAAAAATATGCAAACTATTATTTTGTGTTTCTCTGTTTAAAGATGTAGGTTGTTTAAGTTACAATTAATTTTCAAATTTCTTTAGAGACAATCAGGATTTTTTTCTTTGTTTATTTGGATCTGTTATATGCACTTTAAAGAGCATTTTTAATAAAAAATAATAGATTGACCAGAACGATTTAGATATAAGGACAGTCTTGGTTGTTCTTCAGGATTTGGG
>JAQJVL010009582.1:0-15513 GCA_035578905.1 Stictocephala bisonia | reverse complement strand
TTTTTCGTATTTAATGGATTGATACTAATTATTTGGATGTTCTTATATAATTCATATTAATCAGATAATAACGATACTAAATTATAGATCGATCTTACCCAATCGATTAGGTTAACACCCACTCGATCTTGCAGTGGGCATTAGGTTACACTGCAGCCCAACCGAATAGGTACTTTTCAACTTAAGACGTTTCAATGCAGGTTAGTATTTTGAGGATACTTTTTACATATCAAACCATAAAATCCGCCTTTGAGGCTGCAGCTTTGGACTGTGGAGGGTTGTTCCAAGGTTCTAATCTCAACTGTGCTAACAGTAAAAAAGCTAAAAGGATTCTTGCTAGCCTAGTGGTTAGCATTCTGCTTCATATGCAGAGCGTCTCGGGTTCCACTTATATTTTTCAAATGTGTTTGCACCGTTGTCCCTTAACAACGTTATACAATGTTAAAACGCCACTGGCGTAGACAGTAATTATTCAAAAAGTAGATCCTTCGTTCCTTCAGTGATTTTTTTTTTTTTACAACTCCACCTGACAGTAGGGAACGAGCTAATCTAAGCCTGAGTTGTGAAAGATGCTCTACTTCATTATTTTGCATACCTTTCAAAGCTACTCAAGGTATATATTCTGTGTAATTCTGTCCTGCTCTTTATGAATAGTAAATATTACTCAGGTAAACACATTAATAAGATAATTTTGAAAATTTGAGTGGTATTTGTTTTAGATAAAATAAAAACATATACCAGCTTTAACTGGAGAAATTAATTGGTACATTAATTACTCATATTTATATAAAAATCAAAGATATTTTGGGCATAATTATACATTTAATTAATTTTAAAAAGTTAGCTTTATGAACTTTTAATAGTAATATTTCTTTATTTTATCAATTTTTTTACATTTTTATTTCTAAAGCATAACATTTGACTAATAATGCTTAGTAATAACGAGTTTAGTAAAACTAATTTGTAATTATTTCAATTTACCAGTTTAAATTAATATTTAAACTGTAAATGTTTAAAGTTTAGGAGATGTAAATATTGACACACTTCAGTCCTCGACTCACACTGACGCTTATCTAAACTTGATAAGCAACTACGGACTGGTTTCCCTTATCAGTGAACCCACCAGAATAACAAACAGGTCAACTTCTTGTATTGATCATGCACTGGCTAGATTCAGATATATTGACACTTTAAAAACTGCAATACTTCACCTTGGTATTACTGACCACAGTACAACCGTCTTAACAATCACTAATACGACAACAGCACTTACTTCAGGCAACATTGTTCCACCCATGAAACCGAAATATAAAACAGATTACAATAATCTTGTCCATGAATTGGAGAATGTGCAATGGAATCTGAATGATTACACAGATGTTGATTTAGCTTTTGAACTCTTCCTCAGTACATTACAAAAATCCATAGCCAACAATACAACACAACAAACTGTAAATATAAAGCTATACAAAGCACAGAGTAGAAACCCATGGATGACACAAACAATAATCAACAGAATAAAAGTTAGAACAAAGCTATACAATAGAACTAGAAAGAGACCTTTTGATCTAGCCTTGAAAAGTTACTTTGACGCTTACAGAGACAGACTACCTAAGGATATTGATAACACTAAGCGCAAATATTTTTCTGATTTACTTGAAAAGTACTCTGGTAACACCCAGGAACAATGGAAAATTATAAACGCTATTGTTGGAGAACGTAAAAATAAAACAATTACAAGAATAAGACAAAGTGATGGAGCATTAACAGAGGATAACAAAAAATTGCCAATGAATTCAATGATTTTTTTATAAATATACATAGCACGCTTGACAACAAAATACAAAGCAATGAGTTTATGGCTAACTTACATTCTGCCACGAATTCATTGTTTGTTGCTCCTACTGACAGGCATGAGGTATATACTATCATTAAACAACTAAAGAATAAAAGATCCACAGGCTTCGACAATTTGTCGGTGGAACTGATAAAGAATATTGTTGTGCAAATCCTAGATCCATTAGTGTTCTTAAATAACTTGAGCTTTAGCACAGGAACTTTTCCAAGCATTTTAAAGAATTCAATTGTTGTTCCTGCTTTTAAGAAGGGCCAGGATGAGCTATTAAATAACTACAGGCCAATTGCACTTCTTTCGGTTTTCTCCAAAATATTTGAGACGGTTATAAGGGTTAGACTTTTGAGCTTCTTAAATAATAACAATTTCTTTGATGTAGCTCAATTTGGATTCACAACCGGAAGGAGTACAGAGGATGCACTTGCTATATTTACAAAAGGAATATACAATGCTATGAATAATCAATTAAAGGCTACTGGTATCTTTGTAGACTTTTCCAAAGCTTTTGATCTCGTAAACCATGATGTGCTACTAACAAAACTGGAGTATGCGGGGGTCAGAGGCGTTGCTCTTGACTGGTTTGTAAGTTATTAACGGAATCGAATGCAACGAGTCAAAATCAATAATGAAATAAGCAACACAAGGAAAATAGAGCAGGGTGTTCCTCAGGGATCTGTTTTGGCTGCGACCCTTTTCTTGATCTTTATAAATGATCTTCTGAGCATTCCTTTTGAGGGAAAACTTAGTGCGTTTGCTGATGACTTGGCAATTTTAATTATGGACTAGGAATGGGACTGTATTGAGAATAGAATAAATACAGACTTAAGATTACTGAGAAACTGGTGTAGCAATAATGGAATGATAATTAATGTTGATAAAACAAAGTACATAAATTTTTCTTTTAGAGGTCACAACTTTGAGAGACACCCAATTTATCACAAAATAAATTGCATAAACACCAGATGCGATTGTCCACACATTGAAAGTATAGTTGATATAAAATATTTGGGAATAGTACTAAGTAGTGAAATGGTGAGCGAACAAGACTCACTTTTCTGGCCTCGGTCACGTGACTTTTCCAAGATGGTGGCGCAGTGGTACCAACCCCCCCCTCCCCCCTCAAATTTCCCTCAAATTCCCAAAATTCCCAAATTTTCCTCAAATTTCCCCCAAATTACCCTCACATTTCCCCCAAATTACCCTCAAATTTCCCTCAAATTCCCAAATTTCCCACACATTTCCCCCAAATTTCCCTCAAATTCCCCTCAAAATACCCAATTTCTCACACATTTCCCCCAAATTTCCCTCAAATTCCCCTCAAAATACCCAATTTCCCACACATTTCCCCCAAATTTCCCTCAAATGTCCCTCAAATAACCCTCAAATTACCCAATTTCCCTCAAATTTCCCCCAAATTACCCATTTTCCCTCACATTACCCACATTTCCCCCCCAAATTCCCTTGTAATACTATATAAAATTCACTTTTTTGTCCAATATGGCGTCTTTTTCCATGTTAGACTATATAAGATACACTTTTTTTGTCCAATATGACGTATTTCCCTCCCACAACAACTCACACCCCGTGGGAAAATTCCCTTCCCAAAATTCCCGTATCCAAGATGGCAGCCTTATACTATATAAAATACGCTATAATAAATGTAAAAAGATGACGACCGGATCCAATATGGCGTATTTCCCACCCAAAATTCCCTCCAAAAATTCCTTATCCAATATGGCGGACTTTACACTATAATAAATGTAAAAATATGACAACCGGATCCAAGATGGCGGTCTTTCCCTTCGGGTACTTCCGGCGACCATCGGCTACCTTCGTACGCTCTTAGCCTATGATGCACACGTCGTCTGCTGGTCGGGCACGCATGCGCCCCTTGTTACTCTACTCTACTTATAACAAATTTAATATTTCATACACTACTCCATATACTCTATGTGCTCGACCCGATCGTAGTGCTCCCAACAGCGAAACATAAATATATATTAAACAAATTAGACAAAAAGCTATCAACCCTTCGTAGTCCAGTGGTTAGCGTACCCGACTCAACAAATATATCCCATTTCCGCATTATCTGGTATTTCTCTAATATTTAATTTATCAATATCTTTGCGGGTCTATCCAGTTAAAATCAGACTCTGGGAGTCAAATGGTACATTACTGTAGCATGGGTGGCTAGGTGGGTTTTATGTTCCGTCAGAACGGTAAGAAGGTCGGAACCGGAAGTGTCGAAGCGGTGGGAAATGGTCACATGTTCAGTCAGTACGGTTAGGAGTCGGATGCGAAACCACTCGGACACAATGTTGTTTTTTACTTCCATTGAATTGAACACAACTAAATGACTTAAAACTTCCACAATAAAAAATAACAAATACCGATTGCACTCCAATAAAAAAAACAAGTCAGAAAAAAAATTAAGTATAAGGTATACTACGCTACAAACGACTCTTTTTCAGGACCCCAATAGGTCTAGTCTCACTAGCTGCATTGTTTATTTTTGTCACCTCAATCAGAAGAAAATCCTGCATTTTATCAAATTGCAGCAAGTATGACACCTCTCACTCCCTCTCCAGACGTAAAGGTCAAGTTTGATCGGTTCAATTCCCACACAAAGTGCACCATTTATTTATATGAAAAGCGTAGCAAAAATGCACTGTGGTTTATGATAACCGCTACGACCTCGCCTGATTAGGTTGCCGCTTCAATCCACATTCATACAGTTGCTCGAAAGGTACAGGCACTGTTAGTTGCAAAATTCAGCTAATTATTTCCACAAACATCTCTACCAGCAAATTGAATTAAAGGTAGACCATTAACAAACCTACAGTTTGGAGAGTATTTTTTATGCTCATCAAATGGAACATCACCCTCTTCCCAACATTCAATATGTATACCACATGAGAAACAGCGAACTGCATCGCTATAATTTAAATAATAAAAGCCAGCTTTTACCATTACATGTGGGTTGAGGAATGGGACTGGCCAATTTAGAAAAGTGTCCAGCCTCACGTTTTCAAAGTGATACTGTGGTGGACCGTCTTTTTTAGAAAGGTAAATTTGTATCAAGTATTGTTGAATTGATTTTGGAAGGTTTAATTGTTTAATTTCGAAAAGGTTGTTAAAGGTTTTACAAAGTTCCACTGCAGCGAGAGAGGCAAGTGAACCGATTGACGCCATTAGTGCGAGTGATAAGAAAGGAAGGAGGTAAGGGAGTGGTGGACAGTCATGAGGTAATGGAAGCAGATGTGATAACAGATGACCTTTGAGGTCAGTGTTACATTAATCAGCACAACATGGACGCTCCACGTGCATATCAACCACATGTTAACCCTAGAGGTCAAGTTTAGTGATAACAACGATAAAGCCCGGCCATATTGCGTTTGTTATGGTGTATATTGCCACAGAGTAGCAAGTCCATGCGCATGCGTCACCCACTCACAGCTGATGCCACCAGGTCCGCTCCGATCGACGTTGCCGCTAGGGGCGCTGCGATCACGTCAGCCATATTGCATTTGTTATAGTGTATATATGAGTAGAGTAGCAAGTTCCCGCGCATGCGTAGGGAATTGCTACTCTGTGGCAATATACACCATAACAAAGCGCGCATGCGCGGGAACTTGCTACTCTACTCATATATACACTATAACAAATGCAATACTCTATGTGGCTGACGTGATCGCAGCGCCCCTAGCGGCAACGTCGATCGGAGCGGACCTGGTGGCATCAGCTGTGAGTGGGTGACGCATGCGCATGGACTTGCTACTCTGTGGCAATATACACCATAACAAACGCAATATGGCCGGGCTTTATCGTTGTTATCGCTAAACTTGACCTCTAGGGTTAACATGTGGTTGATATGCACGTGGAGCGTCCATGTTGTGCTGATTAATGTAACACTGACCTCAAAGGTCATCTGTTATCACATCTGCTTCCATTACCTCATGACTGTCCACCACTCCCTTACCTCCTTCCTTTCTTATCACTCGCACTAATGGCGTCAATCGGTTCACTTGCCTCTCTCGCTGCAGTGGAACTTTGTAAAACCTTTAACAACCTTTTCGAAATTAAACAATTAAACCTTCCAAAATCAATTCAACAATACTTGATAAAAATTTACCTTTCTAAAAAAGACGGTCCACCACAGTATCACTTTGAAAACGTGAGGCTGGACACTTTTCTAAATTGGCCAGTCCCATTCCTCAACCCACATGTAATGGTAAAAGCTGGCTTTTATTATTTAAATTATAGCGATGCAGTTCGCTGTTTCTCATGTGGTATACATATTGGATGTTGGGAAGAGGGTGATGTTCCATTTGATGAGCATAAAAAATACTCTCCAAACTGTAGGTTTGTTAATGGTCTACCTTTAATTCAATTTGCTGGTAGAGATGTTTGTGGAAATAATTAGCTGAATTTTGCAACTAACAGTGCCTGTACCTTTCGAACAACTGTATGAATGTGGCTCTGGGGTGTAAAAACCTGTATCCAAAAGCGAATGTGGCTCTGGGGCGTAAAAACCCGTATCCAAAAGCGAATGTGTGTTGCTCGTTAGGTAAGGCTTTACAATTGGCAGGGAGGCAGTAAACTTTATTTCTATTATTTTTATGGTCGACTGTCACCGTATAGAGCGAGGTAGGGGCTCTATACACCAAAAAAATCCAAATAAATTGTTAAACTTTACCTAAACCCTTCCATTCTTCCACTATGAGTGTAAGAGAGCAGATAGCAAGGGAGCTACATGCTCCAGTTAGAAAAAAATTCCCTAATAGACCTGTAGAAGTTAAGGGAATACAAGACTTGTTCCAAGCTGACTTGGTCGAAATGATACCATACTCAAAGTTTAACAAGGGCTACAAGTACATTCTCACAGTAATCAACTGCTTTACCAAATACGCTTACGCAATACCAGTCAAGGACAAGTCTGGACAGGAAATCGTTAAAGCTATAACACCCGTATTAAAGTCCAATAAAATGAAACATTTACAAACAGATGCGGGTAAAGAATTCTACAACGTAGGATTCACAAAGTTGATGAATAGCTATGGTATAAACCATTACTCGAGCTACAGTGATAAGAAGGCGTCCATCGTAGAGCGGTTCAACCGCAGTCTCAAAGCATTAATGTGGCGAAAGTTCACGGAGCAAGGTAAGTATCAATGGGTCAAGATACTACCTTCTTTGTTGGAAGAATACAACACAAGAAAACACAAAACTATTGGCATGGCTCCAAGTCATGTGAACAAAAGAAACGAAAATATAGTCAGAAAAAACATTAATAAAAATAGACAAAAATACAAGAAAGTGGATAAAAAGGTCCGTTTTAAAGTAGGTGACAAGGTAAGTATACAAAAGTCTTAGACAAAACCAACTGGACTAACGAGATATTTACTGTGTACAAAGTCCATTCCTACAACCTACCTCCTCAAAGACCATACTGGTGACGTCATCAAAGGAAGTTTCTACGAAAAATCCAAAACAGATGATGTATACCTGGTTGAAAAAGTACTTAGAAAAAAAGGAAACAAAGTTAAATGGGTAGGATACGACGGTAAACACAATACATGGGTGAACAAGAAAGACTTGGTATAAATAAAGGCTTCCCTTACACTTTCATTCATAACTCAACAATGCGTGTTATTGAACAGGACACAAAGCTACCTATCGAAAACTTTGACATGTACACTATACGCACAGGTAGTGACATTAAACACGGACCATTATTTCCATCCACTATAAGGTGCATAGTGGCTGGACCTAGTAATTGTGGTAAAACGAACGTTGTTTTCAACATGTTGTTCGATCCAAACGGATTAAGGTTCGAAAATGTTTACATTTTCTCAAAGTCCCTATATCAACCCAAGTATCAATTTTTAAAAAGTGTTTTACCCGAGGAAATTGGATACTTTGTATTTGATGAAAACACTAAAGTCATACCACCTAAAGAAGCTAAAAACAATTCTATTATGATTTTTGACGACATTGCATGTGAAAAACACGATAATATACGCAACTACTTTACCATGGGTCGACATAATAACATTGATTCCTTTTATATAGGACAAACCTATAGTAGGATACCCAAACAGTTGGTGAGAGATAATACAAACTTGATTATTTTATTCAAACAGGACGAAACAAATCTCAAACATGTTTACAATGATCATGTAAATACGGACATGACTTTTGAAAAGTTTCGAGAAATGTGCGCTTTAGCTTGGAAAGATAAGTACAGTTTTTTCTGTATTAGTAAGGACTGTGAATTGGATAAAGGGAGATACAGAGTTAGCTTTGACAAGTTTCTAGTCTCGTAATATAAATACGACCTACTTTAATTTTCAACAACAGTTAGTGACAAGCCTCTGTGTGGTCCACAACTAGAACAAACTCTTTGTAACATGTCGCAAAACAGTAAACATCAAACTCTTACGAGAAGAATTATACAGCTGCAAGATGCTGTCCGCCGCAAGTATCGTGCTTTCAAGTTGGGTAACATGTATACCGAACAAACATTAGAAAAACAGTACAAACCAATTTTAACTGAACTTAGAAACAAAGCAGATATAAAAAATGAACCAAAGGAGGAGCCTATGGACCTCAGTGTAGACGAGCAGGATAATTTTAAGCCAGACTATATGTCAACGCCTAAAGGACCATCGTTTATTCAAGACACACAAGTGTTTGAAACATCGTCTCCCCCTCCACCCTCAGTTAGCCAATTGATACAAAGTCCCGCAAAGTTTCACGAGGCGTCACAGTACGTTTTAGAGACATTTAACGCGCCCATAACACAAAAATACATGTTAAAACTTTTAAAAGACGAAGCCGGTGTTAAGAATAAAATGGACAACATATACGGACCACATATAGACGGTGATAAATTAATGGTGGGTAATCAACTGCTTACATTTGACAACGAAGGAAACATCCACTTGAACAATGTACAGTACAGAGGAACCGAAGGCCTTTACGAATTATTATTTAAAAGACAACCTGATGAAAAGGTATACACACAAGATGATTTGGACGCTTATAAAGATGTAATGATAAAAACGAATGCGCATAGAAAAGGTTATTTACCTCATAATCACATTAACCGACCGACAAAGTCCATAAAATATAAAAACATAATTTCCGTATTATTCCCCAAACAAATGTACGGTAAAGGGCTAAAAGACTTTAGATCACGTGACATTTCCTATTGGGACAATCCAAACGAATTATGTGATAGATTAAAACTTATTATAGCTTCGACAGAGGCCGGAAATGCTAACCATAGGAACGAAATTCAAAACATAATCGAAGAATTAAAAGAAGCTAAAATTATATCAGGAGCTGGTAATAGCCGTTACAAATCATTAGTCGGTTGAGATTCGACTAGTAAACATGGATACTTTACCAATTGAGGTTAAAATGCAGATTTTACTTAACCTACCAATTGAACAAGTTAGTTTCATTACAGACTCGTATTTTTGGTTTCTTTACGAGAAATTACACTCACACAGTAATAAAAAGTTTAAACAGTTTTCTTGTTTGGCAAACTATACAATCAACCGTACTCTTGGACAATGTGACTATGTGACGTCACTGTATGGTAAAGCCTTATACCTCGGTCATATTGACGAGACCTTCCAAACAGTACATTTCAAAGTAGAAAGTGATGAACCTCGTTGGTTTCATATTTTTTTTTAAAAGAAGGGTAAACACAGTTATTGTTTAAAATTCTATCACGTTTTCCAAAGTGATTCTGAAAATGATATCGGAAAGAAAGTCGATTTACAGTTGGCAATATCTAAGACAAACACAACAGCGGGGATATATTACAGATTAAAAAGACAAGTACCACCACTATACGAAACAGAACTACATGCACCGTTATCTTTGGACCCCTTTTGGACAGAACTACATGCACTGTTATCTTTGGACCCCTTTTGGCATAACGAATACATACAAAACCATACAGAACTATATGCATTTATAAGTTTGAATCCCGAAATAGTAGAATCTGACCATATTTCGTCTTTTATTAAACAAAACGAAAGAATCATTGGTATTATAGTCCCGCAATTATCATGTATGTGTGATTGGCGGTTCGAAGATGAATGGGGGTTCGACAATTACTTTGACGATTGTCATTATAGGGAAGTTTATTTAATTGGAAGAAACAAATATAGAGATACCTTACATCATTGGGACGAAAATAAACATGACCGGTACTACTCTTTTCCTATAAATTTAGATCCGTGCTTAAGAAAGTATTTTAGTTATTTTTATACGTATATATAAACAGACACAGTCTGATTTCATCAGTTAGATTATGTCTGTGGACAAGTTTGGACGTGTCTTGCCCTCAGAGGGCAATGTAAGTGGCAAAGGACCACAGGGTGAAGGTTTTAAACTAACACCTGAAGGAAACTATGATATTGAAAATAAACGAATGGTTAACGTCGGTGTGCCCGTGGCAGACAACGATGTTGTTACGAGAACATACTTTGAGGCTAACACAATGCCAAACTTACAAAACAGCTATTCTGCGCGTAACAAAAGAATAGAAAATTTAGCATCACCAAAGGAGCTCGGAAATGCCGTGAATTTAAAAACTATATGTGAACAATGTGTACTGTACCAACAAAAAACAGTCAACGTAGGAGATAGGCTTATAACAAGGGTAAAGGACCCTACAAGTCCGAATCATGCGGCGACCAAACGTTACGTAGATGCTGCCGTTCCTGTTAAAACTAGTAGTTATTGGAGTTTTGAAAAGCGACGTTTAGTTTCTGTAGCTGACCCACATGATAATCAAGATGCTGTAACCAAGTCATATCTAGTGGCAAACTGTCCAAAGAAACGCAAGGATGACTGGGACTTTGATAATATGGGAATTAAATCTGTTAGAGATGCGAAAGAAATGGACGAGGCTGTAAACCTAAAAGTGTTAACCGAAGCAAAATCGCATATTTTGGAAATATTAGGTCAACAAACAACAACTATAAGTTCAGTGCTGACATCACTTAAAGATACGGTTAGTGCACTGGAGGGGCGGATTTATGAAAACAGCGTTAAATCTGAAAAACAACTTAGAAAATTCGGTCAGGTACTTTTTTCCCATATTCATGGTGCTAAAGGGCGGAGTACAGAAACACTGACCGCCGATAACTACATAAACTGGACTAAAATTTTCGGTGAACAAGGTGAGGGGTAATATAAAGTGAAATATAGCTAAGTCCCTTCATTCTTCAACTAACCTTCGTAAGAGACACATATAATGAAGAAGAAATCGTCACGTCGTGGAAGAGGACTTGTATCTAGTGCACTCGAAGGAATTGGAAGTTTAGCTGGAACAGCCTTAAACAGGGGTATTGATCTACTACCAGTGGAACTTCACCTGCCAGGATACAGGTACTATGGAGGTGGCACCAAGTTAAAGAAGAGATTAGCTCGTGGTGATCAGGGAATAAACGGTCTGGACGAAGCCTGCAAAGCCCACGACATAGCCTACTCACAGTATTCAGACTCAGCGCGGAGAGCGCAAGCTGACAGAGACTTGGCCGAACGAGCTTGGCAAAGGTTTAAGGCATCAGATTCGTCTGTGGGTGAGAAAGCCGCAGCTTGGGTAGTTACAACAGCCATGAAGGCGAAAGCAAAGTTGGGTGGTTCTCATAAGAGAAAGAAGGGTGAGGGGTTGTATCTAAGACCCTGGGTAGGTCGAGGTGTTAAGAATGCACCTAAAAACAAAAAGAAATGCACTTGTAAGAAGAAAAAAAAAACTTCAAATTAGTCTACGTTCCCGGACATGCCCTATCAAACCACGAACTTGTTACCTACGCTAAAAAATTAAACATTCCACACTTTCGAGGTGTTTACATGAGGGACACACTTCCGAATAAACCTAGATTGAACGAAAGCGCAATTATTAATTTGGACAGTATACAGGGGGAAGGAACACATTGGGTTTGCTATAAAAAGCTAGGTAACGAGGTTTTGTACTATGACAGTTTTGGTAACTTGCGTCCTCCTATGGAATTGATTATGTATTGGGGTCCCAGTGTTAATATAAAGTATAACAATGAAAGACAACAGGATTTTGACTCAGTACTTTGCGGGCACTTGTGTTTAGAGTTTCTCGTTGATAATGTTTTGCCTTAGTGGACAGAGTTCAACGCTAAGTTGTGACATATTTCCTTCGATCGATTTATCGACAGGTGATTGGGAAATTGGTTTGATCGATCTCACAACGTACAACTCAATACCGAATGTAGAAGAAAATGTGAACGACACATTCCACTACGGGGACACTGTAATGAAAATTCCGACTGGCTCCTACGAGATTAGCGATTTAGAGAATTACATTAACAATAACATAAAAACTGGTGTAAAATTCAGTTTAAAACCAAACAATAGTACTTTGAAAGTCGAAATTAATTGTAGCGAGCCCATTCACTTTGAAACAGGAAACAGCCTGGCTACCTTGCTCGGTTTTAATAAAACTGTATACGAAGCCAATAAAACTCATATGTCTGAGAATGAAGTTAACATTAACTCAGTAAATGTCGTTCGAGTTACATGTAACGTGACAAGAGGCTCGTATCAGAACGGTCAGGAAAGCCATATAATACACGAATTTTATCCGTCAGTTCCACCTGGCTACAAAATAATTGAAACACCTCATAACGTGATATATTTACCTGTGAGTGTGCAAGCTTTGAATTACATTACTTGTGAGCTGAGAGATCAACAAGGGAAGTTGATAAACTTTAGAAACGAAACAATTTCGTTACGCTTACACTTAAGACGAAGCAATGGGATTAGTATTTAGGGAAACAACTGTGCCAAAACAGGTCATTAGACCTAAAACACTCCAGGTGTTAACATCGAGCAATAGAAAGCTTTTAAGATCCTTAGGATTTAAAATAAAAGTAAAAAATGTTGGAAATTGAGGGAGAAGTCGAATACAGCGATGTTATTACAAGCTGTGAGTATCACACACACAAACCGTACGCCTCTTCAACTTTCAAAAACAATGATGAAATACGTATCGCCGTCAGTCAACAGGACATTATTACTGCCCCGTTTGAAAGTTCTCTGCATATTTCTGGTAAAATTACAGCCAAAAAGGTTGGCGGTGTAGTCGCAGACGTGTCTCTGATTAATAACGCTATGGCGTACTTGTTTGAAGATATTAGATACGAAATTTCTGGTATAACAGTGGACCGTACTAAAAACTTGGGTGTTGTATCAACTATTAAAAGTTTACTGTCACTTAGACAGAATGAAACAAATGCATTGGAAAATGCTTGTTGGTTCGATCCAGAGTCATCAAAAAATACAACTGAGTTTACTTTTGCCGTTCCATTAAAATTACTCTTTGGTTTCATGGAAGATTACAGGAAAATTATTGTAAATATAAAACAAGAATTGATTCTGCTGCGGTCAGCCAACAACACGGATGTGATGTTATCAGAGGATGCGCTATCACACACTCTGGAAACAACCGACTTGTACTGGCGTGTGCCACACTTGACTGTTTCCGATAGTTACAAAGAAAAACTTTTAAGACTCGTCGATAAAGACACACCGATTCATCTTCCCTTTAGGTCGTGGGAGTGTCACGAATATCCCACGCTCCCACAAACAAAGAGACATAATTGGACTGTAAAAACGTCATCGCAGATAGAGAAACCCCGCGAGGTAATGGAAGCAGATGTGATAACAGATGACCTTTGAGGTCAGTGTTACATTAATCAGCACAACATGGACGCTCCACGTGCATATCAACCACATGTTAACCCTAGAGGTCAAGTTTAGTGATAACAACGATAAAGCCCGGCCATATTGCGTTTGTTATGGTGTATATTGCCACAGAGTAGCAAGTCCATGCGCATGCGCGGGAACTTGCTACTCTACTCATATATACACTATAACAAATATAATACTCTATGTGGCTGACGTGATCGCAGCGCCCCTAGCGGCAACGTCGATCGGAGCGGACCTGGTGGCATCAGCTGTGAGTGGGTGACGCATGCGCATGGACTTGCTACTCTGTGGCAATATACACCATAACAAACGCAATATGGCCGGGCTTTATCGTTGTTATCACTAAACTTGACCTCTAGGGTTAACATGTGGTTGATATGCACGTGGAGCGTCCATGTTGTGCTGATTAATGTAACACTGACCTCAAAGGTTATCTGTTATCACATCTGCTTCCATTACCTCATGACTGTCCACCACTCCCTTACCTCCTTCCTTTCTTATCACTCGCACTAATGGCGTCAATCGGTTCACTTGCCTCTCTCGCTGCAGTGGAACTTTGTAAAACCTTTAACAACCTTTTCGAAATTAAACAATTAAACCTTCCAAAATCAATTCAACAATACTTGATAAAAATTTACCTTTCTAAAAAAGACGGTCCACCACAGTATCACTTTGAAAACGTGAGGCTGGACACTTTTCTAAATTGGCCAGTCCCATTCCTCAACCCACATGTAATGGTAAAAGCTGGCTTTTATTATTTAAATTATAGCGATGCAGTTCGCTGTTTCTCATGTGGTATACATATTGGATGTTGGGAAGAGGGTGATGTTCCATTTGATGAGCATAAAAAATACTCTCCAAACTGTAGGTTTGTTAATGGTCTACCTTTAATTCAATTTGCTGGTAGAGATGTTTGTGGAAATAATTAGCTGAATTTTGCAACTAACAGTGCCTGTACCTTTCGAGCAACTGTATGAATGTGGATTGAAGCGGCAACCTAATCAGGCGAGGTCGTAGCGGTTATCATAAACCACAGTGCATTTTTGCTACGCTTTTCATATAAATAAATGGTGCACTTTGTGTGGGAATTGAACCGATCAAACTTGACCTTTACGTCTGGAGAGGAAGTGAGAGGTGTCATACTTGCTGCAATTTGATAAAATGCAGGATTTTCTTCTGATTGAGGTGACAAAAATAAACAATGCAGCTAGTGAGACTAGACCTATTGGGGTCCTGAAAAAGAGTCGTTTGTAGCGTAGTATACCTTATACTTAATTTTTTTTCTGACTTGGTTTTTTTATTGGAGTGCAATCGGTATTTGTTATTTTTTATTGTGGAAGTTTTAAGTCATTTAGTTGTGTTCAATTCAATGGAAGTAAAAAACAACATTGTGTCCGAGTGGTTTCGCATCCGACTCCTAACCGTACTGACTGAACATGTGACCATTTCCCACCGCTTCGACACTTCCGGTTCCGACCTTCTTACCGTTCTGACGGAACATAAAACCCACCTAGCCACCCATGCTACAGTAATGTACCATTTGACTCCCAGAGTCTGATTTTAACTGGATAGACCCGCAAAGATATTGATAAATTAAATATTAGAGAAATACCAGATAATGCGGAAATGGGATATATTTGTTGAGTCGGGTACGCTAACCACTGGACTACGAAGGGTTGATAGCTTTTTGTCTAATTTGTTTAATATATATTTATGTTTCGCTGTTGGGAGCGCTACGATCGGGTCGAGCACATAGAGTATATGGAGTAGTGTATGAAATATTAAATTTGTTATAAGTAGAGTAGAGTAACAAGGGGCGCATGCGTGCCCGACCAGCAGACGACGTGTGCATCATAGGCTAAGAGCGTACGAAGGTAGCCGATGGTCGCCGG
>JAQJVL010009581.1:0-15513 GCA_035578905.1 Stictocephala bisonia | reverse complement strand
GAGATAAGTTTCTTAGCCGACAAATACTGTAAATATTTTACGAAATATTTCGTTCATATTTATTTCTATTCATTATAAATTATAATAAGTTTTCTTATTGTACTGTTAAAATAAATATGAATGTAATCAGAGCAAGACACAATTAGCGTAATTTGCGCTGATTATAGTTCACAGGAGTAGGTCTACTCTACTGTAACATGTGCATTATGTGCAACTTTGTTAGAGGCAAACAGACTGTTACCTGCACACCTTGGGTAAATCGTGCATTATAGTTCACAGGAGTAAGTCTACTTTACTGTAACATGTGCATTATGTCACAGCAGCAACGTTGTTAGAGGCAAACATACTGTTACCTGCACACCTTGGGTAAATCGTGCATTATAGTTCACAGGAGTAAGTCTACTTTACTGTAACATGTGCATTATGTCACAGCAGCAACGTTGTTAGAGGCAAACAGACTGTTACCTGCACACCTTGGGTAAATCGTGCATTATAGTTCACAGGAGTAAGTCTACTTTACTGTAACATGTGCATTATGTCACAGCAGCAACGTTGTTAGAGGCAAACAGACTGTTACCTGCACACCTTGGGTAAATCGTGCTTTATACAGCTCTTCTATGCAACGGATGTATGTAATATTGTTGGCACATATATTATTTAGGTTATGGAGGTTTGTTCTCGGGTATAATAATGTTGCACTTTAGCTTACATTTACCCAATGTTCAATAGGTGGAATATGATCCAAACATATACATAGATTTTTCGTAGCAAGCCATCGAAAGTTCTATTGTTCTTACTTTCCCTGTACTAACATTAAACATTAAAATTACTTTAAAAAAATAAATTACTACATCATTGTACTTATAAAAGTAGTTTTATATAATATATTTTCTGGAAATCGAAAAAAAATGATTTGTTAGAAGGATATTCTTCTACAAATAGGGAATAGCAGGATTTATTGGTTAGCAATCTGTCTCAAGTTCTGTTCAATTAATCAAGTTCTGTTAATTAAGTTGCCGGCGTGGTGGCTCAGTAGCTAAGGCTTCAGACTACGGAGGGCAAGGTCCAAAGTTCGATTCCCCACTGAGCCAACGGTTGGTACTTCACTCGTTGAATAAAGTTGACGCACAGGCCTGTAGGCCCATGTCCACTGGCGAGTGAAGTAAAAAAAAATCTTGTTTCTCTAATATATATCTGCATTATACTCTATAAGTAAATAAGTAATTTCCAATTATGCTCAAATTTCTGACGGTGGTTTCCAAATTGTCTTTATATATTTTCTTAGGAAAACTCATTGCTCTTATACCATCTAACATGTATAACCAAATAAAATAAACAATTTGATAAACTTGTATCATTCATCTGGAAAAGTTTTAAAATACTTTTTAAAATATTTTCTTAATGTAAACATAAACTATTTGAATCAATTGTTATGGGCATTAATATTAAGTTAATGATAATAATCACTAGCATTTATAACCCCTAGCATTTATTTAGGGCTTAGTAAAACGTACCAAAATCAAGTTCTTTACGAAGTGCTGTCTCCCACCTACATGGGGTATAACTGTTATAGACATTTAGTGTGACAGTTTGGTTCTGACACACTAAAAAAACTTATAATTGTCCAAGTGAGAAATTTGTCTGTGATAGTAACTGGCATACTTAACTGATAGCTGTGCCATTGTTGTTAGTGGTGCCGTCGATACCACTGTACGTGTATGGGCGGGCGGGTGGATAAGATAACTGTGCCAGCGAGTAGCACAGTTAGCTCACAGACCATACAGTCAACTTTTATATACCCGAACATTGGTATTGACCCACCCATACACTTACAGTGGCATTGACCCACCCACCCACCCATACACGTACATTAGTATTGACCTACCCACCCACCCATCCATTAGTCACCCGGGATATTAGCTTGAAAAAACAATATGTTTATAATTATCAGATTATCAGTCGATCTCAGTAAGAAATTATGTACCATTTAACAACACCTATGACTAAAACCCCCCCCTACATTCGCACACTCTAAATATTAACTTTTTTAACAATATAGTATTCTGCACAAAGAAAATATAATCGACGGACGAAACAGTATTTTGAATGATGATGTGTAAGTAATTTTTTTTACAAAATTAATACTGTACAACATGTTGCACTTTTTATGTATTTCGTTGATACTACAGAGTGTTTAAAAAGAATCATCTGAATTAAATAGCTATATTTATTAGTAGCAAAGGCTTAAACAACTATATGGTACATTAAAATACTGACAAAAGAATAAAGTTTAAGAAAATGTATCATAAAAGTTCAATACGTTCTCCATTTCCCGCAAAAACAAGGTTTCGTCGATTCGTCCTAAACTGTCTGAAAGGTGTCTATCTAACACTTAGTTGTCGACTAAATGCCATTTGTGCTACAAATGGAGAACATTTTAAACCTTGTGATACATGTTCGTAATTATAATTCTTTCATAAGTATTTTAATGTACAACATGTTTGGGTAAAACCCCCGTTTCTAATAAATATAACTATTTGAAATATTATAATTCTTATAAACACCCCGTTTATTAATTTATATCTAATACATGATCTTCATAAAAAAATACCACACTTCCTTCCTAGCACACACTGTATATTGTATAATAATATGATATTTACTTAATTTTAATGGAATTGAAGGTTTTCAACTTAGTTTCCTTAAATAAATACATATCCTCTTTAATGGGGCTAAGTAATCAACAAATGCACTTAATAATTAAAAATTATATGACCAACCGATTAATTAGGTATGCAATATTACCTGAATAACAGTAGTTCAAAATTACATAACATATAAATAATTATAAAGAAATATCCTCATTTTAAATAACTTTAAAAAACTGAATTTAGTTTACATTGCTGAACATTCTGTCTTAAAATAAAAAGCACACAAATATTTTGAAAACCTTAAACAAGTAATTTTTATGTTGATCGTAAATATATAACTGTTGACGGAATAAATTATGAACGATATAATAATAATAATCATGATTAAAACATGATCAAACCATTCGAAAATGTTCACTAACCAACCGTTTGCGTAATTTATTAAATTTATTTTACTTAAAAATATATTTATACATATTAGAATGTCAGTAGTATTTAGCACATCTGAATATAACCTTATTACAATAGTCTATTGATAGTAAAACAAATGAACTGAGCACAACAAGTAATTAGTAATATTCTTAAATCAAACACAGTTTTTTGTTTTTTTTAAAGTGACGAGACAGTTTTAATGACGCCATGTTATTGGTGTGCACGCTGTAAAAGCTGGTGCCGGGAGACACCGACGTTATCGATTGCAGTGTCTATCCTTGTCGAGGTATCGTTGTGTTATGAATTGTACCATTTATATACTACTATGTTCTTGATTATATTATTGTATTTGTTGTCATTTATAATTGTACGTATGTTTTATTATTTATTATTCTTTTTAATTTAACTTCGTTAGCGAGATTTTATTTTAGAAAAAAGAACAAAGACATAAAGATATAAAAGTATATAGTACCAGCATTGAACCTTTTAAATAATAGTATTTAAATTGAATACCACTAATTTTAGGTTCTTTTACTTTAGAATCTAGGCAAAAACTACCTATTACTTACTAATAGTATTGTATTACAGAGTTTTAAAAAAACGGAATGGTATTTGTTTATTGTTTGTAGATGTCAAACAAAATATGCTTATAAATAACATATAGTAACGTGTATGATGGTAGTTAATTCCTACAAGTCGAACTAATATGGCCCATCTTAAATTATTATGTAAGAAACTATCCAGGTTCTTTTAGATTTCTCTAAGCCTAGTTCATAAATTACAGTTTTGTTTATAAATATATTAAATTACAAGGCAGGAATGTACCCGGCACTAATAAATCAAGTTTTTATCTAATTATTATACACTTCACCTAATAGTTAATACATGCCATTGGCATGTGCGTGGATTCAATTCATCTACAGAAGTACTGGCCATAAACTACATTGATGACATTTGACTTTGAATTCAGTAGTCCTAAATCAATAGTCCAGTCTTAACCAATAGTCCATCTCGCTGGCTAACTACACATTTCTGTAGTTAAAGAAATGCATTTTTTGGAGTGTGTGATAGATAACTGTTGTATAAGTAAATTTTACTGCCATACCTGTCATTTACAACATTTTTATAATAAAATATGGAGCTCTTTATTTTCAATATTCTGATACGGACATGTGCGTGAAACATTGATATAATAAATCATAATTTAATCTTATTGTGTTAAATAAAATAATGTTTGCCTCTACGACATTCTTACATTTTATTTTCTTCCTCCATAATATGGAGGGTAAATGTACAAATAAAATACAAAAAAAAATATTTAATCTAACACCTAATACAGCATGAAAAAACCCATGCTGCATCTGATTGCATCGAGGAAAACCTATTAATACGAATTATTTAATGGCTAATAATCAAGCAATGCTTTAGTATCAAGGTCGTATTGCTTCGCAACATAATGCATCCTTTTAGAATATCACTGGGAAACTTAACTGCCTTCTGTCCTATTTAATAAATCTTTAGTTGAACATCATCAATGTTCCTAACATATCGGGACGGTTTGTTATTAAGTTTATAAGCAAACTTGACTTAAAATAATTTTAAAGTATTAAGGTAAAGTTTTAAAGCCTAGCATTGCACTTCACAAATTTATATTTAGTTTGATTTGTACGGATATTTGTCAAAGTTTAAAGTGGCAGATAAGGGATGTATTTTTAAATATATACAATGTTAACATTTGAATACGATTAAAAATGTAACAACAATATTTACAAGGATGTATATTTATTGCTATAAGATTCTATAACATGTATAAATAAGTATAATATATATGTATGAAAACATTAAAAACAAAAAAAAATTAAAAAAAAGAATTTGTTGGTAATACAAAACTGCAAGATATCAAGCGTGTCACAAAATTGTCTTTAAATTATAAGGCTGGGATTGACGTGTTTAAAATGGGGAAAGTTTATAACCGATATTGACGATCAGCCAGGACGTGCACGATAAACTGAACTTCAGTTAAGACATTTACTTAATAACTTCACCTTGCAATAATATTCCCTTGAGAACATATTGAAGGGGTGAACTTTTTAACACAACTGTTATTCAAAATATAAAAAGGTAAATAAAGGAATTGAATGTTAAATATATACATATTACAAAATTACAGTATATCTTATTTTTCGCTTGGTCATAAGTAACAAATTACATATCACTGATAAATGTAAGTTGTATGACTAGTATATTTATCTAAATAAAAATAAAAATTATTCCTTCTATTCAATCTACTAAAATTGGAAATACAGTTAAACTTTTGGCCTATTCTACATTTTTAATCTAAACAAAAATATATTTTATTATATAAATATTTATATTTTCGTAAAATGCATATCAAATTTAATATAATCACTACGTTTATGCTCTAGGACAGTAATAGTTGAATATCCATTTTAAACATTTTATAATTTTGGGAGAATTGGTATGTATGCAACAATAATTGTATGAAACGAAATTAACTTACTGGTTATGTAAATACAGTAAAAATAAGATTTTTATTTTATTTTTTAGGTATTAAATTTAACCTTACATGAACTAAGGCTTATATATTCTGTCCGTATAGGATGTTGTTCTTATCTGACAGTATATTTTTTTAATATATTAAATAACTTGTATTGTTTTCATTCTAACTGCACATCTATTATTTTTGTAAATATATATTAAAAACTATTGTAGATAAAAACTATCTTTAGGTAAAAACATTACACTATAACACTAGTATAATGTGATTTAATTTTATTTTAATTATTGATTTATTAATTTTTAACACGACTGTCGTATTAATTTATATCCAATCTGCCAAGAAAAAATGCTAACAATTTAAAATAAAAAGTTTTCTTCCTAAGGGTGTTATGAGGAAATATTAAGAAGCCTGAACATAATTTAGCCGCTATATGTATTATTTTATATAAATATTGCTAATCTTCAAGTAATTTGTATTTAATGAAAACCTTTTTAAACCTTTTCTACATTCTTTGTTAACGAGAGTTATTTAAACTGTGTAATTATTGAAAATTATAAAATACTTTAATATATGTGTTCCAGTGAAAGATTAAATTGAAAAAATTAAAATTCGTGTCATGAAACAAACGTAAAAATGATTAAAATAATTGTATATCATACTGGACATATTATCCAATATAAAACGTACATTTAGCAATGAAATACTCTATTATATGTGTAATTTATAATCAAGATATATTTATTACTACGACATATTATTTAGATATTTTCTATTCTTAAAAAGTGCAAGAACGAGATATGGTGTGTTTAACTGTTTTCATGAATAGTTGCCAACAAAGGTTAAGCTTCATGTTAACAAGAGCCCTGTCAAAACATGTTTTCGTTTTAACAACATGCACAATGTAAACATTAACTTAAGCATGAGGTAAATATTTGTATTCCTCTATCGTTGTGTTCAATTGTTTTCCTGCTAAATATACCTTTTGTACCCTGAAAGTTCGTTAAAATATGAAAGTAAAATTGCGTAAACTATGTTCCTAAATATTAGTAATATTATCAATAAATTTAATCAGTCACTGACCCTGTGTGAACTGTCCAATATAATGGGGTCACACATATTTACTTTTAAGGTTTTCTACAACATTTACTTAATAAGAATTGTTCTTATAATGACTATAATTATTGGTCTATAACCTTATTTATTTGTCTTTTCATCTCACCAATTGTCTATGACGTATTTTATTTTATTGACTAATATATCCTTGGCTTTTTAATTTATTTGTCATATATTATTGTTTAGAACAAAAAAACAAATTTTATGAACATATACATTAGTTTAATACATCATTTTGTATATGAAAATAACCTAAACATACAATACATGGTTTTTTAAGTCATTTGACAATATATTTACTAATATTATTCAAAACCAAGACAGCAGCATTATTACTTGTAATGCTTAATAATCCTGATAACAATCTCAGGTGATAATAATTATGCTGTATGTGATGTGTAGTAAAAATCTTTTAGTTTGTGTTTTAATCGACATGTCCAACTTATTACTTTTCAAAATTAAACAACTTTTAAAAGTTTTAAAATTTCATGTTGCTATGTATTATAGGGTCAGTCGTTTGTAATTGATTTTGTCCTTAAATATCTGCTGTTGAAAATTAAGAACCTTATATTAATTTCACTACGTATCATAATTTTACCTTTTTAAAAAAAGATGTAATAGGTCCAAATAAATTATTGGACGTATAGTCTACCTAAACAATCTCAAATACTCATTTGATTTTAAGATAAATCCCAGACATTTTGAGTAGAAAAATAAATAATTAACATGGGAAACATTATTAAATTTAATTGTATGTATTTTTTAAGTTATCAAAACAGCAATTCCAGTAAGAAATTATTAAAATAGTCAAACTACACATTGTATCCAATAACAATAACTGTAAATAACAAATCATATCATACCTAAATGTTTAAATGAAGTGAAGAAATAAGAAATTAATTTTAAAATGTCTCATATAATTATTCAAACTCAATTTATAATATTTACTACATAAATATTAAAACCATAATATCAGTAGATGATGTATTAGTGTAGGTTATTTGATTTTTAATAATATTATTAAAGCTGTGTATATTTAGAACAGGTACAATTTTATTCACAACTGTTGAATAATATATATTTTGGGTGAAGAATGTACAGATGTATAGCCACAAGAGTATATAATTATGTTATTAATTTTTGAACTAAAAAGGATTACTTATTAGGCAATAAAACTTCAAATTTAAGCTACATCTATATCCATTTCGGATACAGAAATCAATTAAAAGTACGTATGGGTATTATGAAAAACAATTAAAATAGGTTATATACAAAATTATGGTTTTTTTTTATTATTATTACTTTTACTAGATATTATAAATCACGTTTTTGATACTGGATAAATTTGATATTCTTTTTTAATAAATATAAGTGGTGTTTTTCATTAAACTACATAATATCTCGATATGCATATGAAACACGCAATGATTATACTGGAACAGTTTTCATCAATACACCCTCGGACAGCAATCCTTGTAAAGCGAGCTCCGTACGTTAACGACTTGGCTCCCCTCCAGACACTCAATAAGGCAGAGTATTGATTCCTTTTAGCTATTTGCTCAACTCTTCAAGCTCCAATTGCTACAGACGGTAAATAGGCGCCAACTTTGCCTTCACAACCATTAATGTTTAAGGAATACTGTAATTTACTTTTAATGTAAGGTGTTATTTCTCAAAATCGAAATTGGTGTTTCTTTCTATGTAATAATTGTTACATATAGGTTAGTCTAAGTGATTAATAGGATCAAAATTGAAACATATTTAATTAAGTTGTTGACCAAATAATATTATTTGATTTTGGAAACCATAAATCATGTAAGTGATGAAAGATTTTGTTTTAAAGTAAATTATTATATTTTTATATAAACATTATTATGATATAAACACACGTATATAAATAATATCATTATTTAATAATCTGTTGACTTTTGGTGCATATCACTATATTTTTTCCTGTTACGTTAAGTTGTGTTTCTATCATAAGAGGTTTAGTAGCTGTAAAGTTTAGACTTTTTCTGTATATGCAAATAACCTAAAACTCATTTTAAAATTGGTTTTCCACGTTATTTGTAATATATTTACTAATAATGTTTAAAGTTGAGACACCAATTTTAATTTTTATAATTTTAAAAATCCTAATAATGATCCCAGATTTAACACTCTACATTTAGTGTATAAAACTTAAAATGGTTAGTTTGTATTTTAATCCACAAATCCAATATATTATTTTGTTTAAATTAGTACTTATTTCGCAATTAACAGCTGTTTTATGCATCTTAAAATATTATGATGATTTGACTTAAAAGGTCATTTGTTTGGTAAGTTCATATGTCTGCTGGTGAAAATTATCTTATATTTCATTACATGTCATAATTTTACCTTTATAAAATAAGATGTAAAAGGTCCAAGTTTGTAATTCACTTTATGGTCTACTTAAATAACGCTGAAACCATTTATTTTCTAGTTTAATCTCAGGGATTTAAGTAGCAATCCGAGTTAACCTAATTTATAAACATGGGAAACATTATTACATTTAATCAAATGCATTTTTTAAGTTATTAAAGCAAAAAGAGTAGTAATACATTGCTAAAATAGTCAAGCTTTCTCATTGTATCCAATAATGTGAACCAACTATGTTATGATAACTGTAATTAACAAATCAGATCATACCAAAATATTTAAACGAAGTGAAGAAATATGAAACCAATTTCAAAATTTCACATTCGATCACTAAAAATAATCAATTTATATTAATTACTTCCAAAATATTTAAAATAATTATTAATGTAAACTCTAATTTGTATCAGTGTAGGTTTCGTGACATTTATTAATATATTACGTGATTATAAAAACATAATTATAGTCACAACTTTTATTTACAACATTTATTGTAAGGAATAGTAACTTTAAAAAGCCGTCATCATATCGTAATCAAAGTTTTAAATGGTTTTAAATATTACGCATTCGATGACGTTATCTTCATCATCAAAAAATATGACAATGTGATTTCATCTTAATTTACTTTAACCTGTTAAGTTCCAGTATGTGAAATTACGTATTGTGTACTAATTACATTTTATATTAAGTAGCTTTTAAAAGCTCTGAAAAAATACGTTCAACTAGTAATTTACTGAAATAATTCATAGATTATTGTTTGAAACACGTTATTTTTTTCGATTCCCCATCTTCAAAAGTACGGACCTTTGTTTATTACAACATTAATTGTTATAAAAAAACAACAATAAGCTTAATATCCGTTATATTAAATAAATATAAAATAAAAGCAACTAAAAAGAATTTTCTAACATCTGGATTTATGATATTAATTATTTATATTTTAGTATAGTAAATAATTTATCCGATGTAGTGGCTTCTTGGCCATAGCCTCGCATTGTTTGTAAAACATTTTTGTGATCAATAAAGACATTGTTTTGTTTTATTTTAGTTTGAAAATGTTAGGTTCTTTTTTTAATTTGGACAATTTAACTATTTAACTAAAATAAATTGACGTAATTGAACCGTATTTTACATAAACAATCAATAAGCACACTTACACATTTATATAATGCGTATATTTTTTTCAGATTTAGGCTAACCCAAACGTGCAGATTTAATAAATGAATGAATATCTACTGTTCTGGAATATCCAGATTCATGTAAAGTAAGAATGAATTTTTTGCTAAATATTTGTATGCTATTGATTGAAGAAAACATATTACAAGATATTATTAAAAATATCTGATAAGGAACATTTTTATTTCATACAGGAAGTGGTTTTGTGTTCCTTTTTATTATGCTTTGTATACTCAACAACACGTAACCCAACGCTCTATATAAAAAAAAATATTCCTTATCCACATATGTACTGGAAAGGTACACCTATAATACTACAAACGTTTCCTTTTCAAGAATTCTTTTTAAAATTTGAAAATGTACTAAATAAAGAATAATCAATTTACACAAGCTTTCTCGATTGCTTGTATATATTGGACTCGCTTTGCTCGTTGGGGGCTTCGCCCCCAAACCCCCTTGACGCAAACCTTTGACCAGCGGCGTCCAGATTGTAAACTTTGTGGTACATTCTTCCTTCGACTTTGAAGGAGAGTCCACTAGGATGACGGTACCCACCAGACACCCCTAGTGCACAGAGGGCAAACAGGTCGTTGTATGCTTTGGATCGCTCTAGGAAATGACGATTAGTATAAAACGGTGCGTCCAAAGGAGGTAGAATAAGAATATTATATGTTCCCTCACCACAGCAACACTTTTTTCTGTCTTTCTCTTCCTCAAACCGTCGAGCATGACAGTACGAACACTTGTAAATTTCATCTTCCCAAAGACATACTTTACGGAGTTTAAATGAACTAATACCATTTAAATTGTAGTCTCTTCAGTACGCCATTGGGCCTTGTTCACCAATCTTCCAAGCGTGTCTCATGTTGGAAAATGAGGGATTCTTCAATCGAAAAGCCTCTACTCTCTGGCAGGAAGCTCCAGGATTCTGATCGTTATAACGTCGAACAGCTTCTCGGTTGATCTCGGGATGCTGGTCAGTGTAACGTCTTACAGCACCTCTATTTATCTGAGGTTTATTTTTACTGTATCTTTTTTTGCATCTGTAAGCTGTTCCTGTCGAGTACTCATCAAGCTCTTTGGACGTCCTCGCTTAACCTTTTTAGGTCTGCCAGGCATTTTGCTCAATAATGGCCTGGTCGAAGGAGAAATTTCTTTTAATGGTGATAACACAACCACAGGCATCAATTTTAACTTAACATTGACATAAGACTCCTGCGAGTCTACATTAGATGTATAGATTGGTTCATATAATTGGTTTGGAGGGCCATCAATTCGCGGTTCTTCAGGGACAATAGTAAGGTCTTGTGTGGCAGTTTTCCCCAAAGTCAGCTGAGTTATGGTGAACTTTCTTGCAACTCCATCCAGAGCTGCATTCGACTACATCAAACTGGCCAGTGAAAAGTAGCTGTCACACAGAAATAGGCGGGCCAGATTATTACCATCATTGGACAAATCAAAATGGCGCTTTTCATTCACTGGATGTGGATAAAACAGATAGAGCAGTTCATTTACCCTCCAAAAGGAGACAGTAACTGTTTGACCCGTGAAAAGGAATCCGATATCTTTTTGATTTGCAGCCAATATGTCTTGTAATTTTTCAGTAAGTGACGAAACAGTGTCATGCTAATCATTGTTCGTTAGGAGATAAAGTGCATCGTAAATGTGCTCTAGTTGTAACAGAGAAACTGACTGATTCAAAACATGAATGACTGATGGTAATTCTTCTGGAAACAAGTACCACCCATAGCCAATACAAATCTCACTACGCAGTGTTTTGTAAATGCGATCACCACTCATAAGGATTGCATCGATTGCATTTGTCGAAAATGTCCACCAAGACTTTTCCATACAAGGGCACAAGCAGAATTAGCCACACACTGAGCATTTCTACTCCATGTGAAGAGTTCATTGTTGCCCTGATGAAAGGACCCCTCGGTAACACAAAAATAAAATCTGTTGATGAGAAGCCATCGTAGAGAGTTAAAATGTAAAATTACAATTAAAGTAAATGGAGAGGAAGAAATTGGAAACAAAAAATAATATAAAGTCTCGAAAACAATCTGAAGAAATTTGTGATTTATTACTAATCACAATAAAAACGTATTAAATTAAATAAACGGGAGAATAAACCACGAGTTTATGTTGAAAAATAGCGATGATAGAAGATTTGTATCACCCTGCAGTGAAAACGATTCAGTTTTCGATAGGGCAGAAAGCCAAACAATTGAACAGTTCAGTACTGAAGGTAATTCAAGCGTGTAGAGGCCGTAGGGTGTCAGACTGAGGCATGGAATGCGGCGTCATCCTTATATAACCTCGGTGGGACTTGTTTCAATCGACTGAGGGCCGTTCTACCAACCGTTCTAAAAACGTTTCTCGCAGACGCTGGAGCGACACGTTTCAATCGACAAAGGCCCCGTTTACCAACTGTTCTAAAAACGTTTATCGCAGCCGCTGGAGGGTGCCTAAACTAACAAACAAATTCCGAAAATACAGCGTAAAACTATGATTGGCCTTTAGGCAACAAAAATTAATACAAACTGTTTTTATATATAGTTTAACTGTCCGTAAAGTTTTGTACACAATTTGAATACGTGTGAATAAGTGAGTAACATATTTTCGACACAACTCAACTTTACCTACTTTTTGTGAAGGAATGTATTATATAGAAAGCATTTAAGTATATAATTTAAATATTCTATTAGATGTTGTCCAAACTAAATATTACAGCTTTAGTAAAAAAAACTTCAACTCTGCAAACAGGTCGGCGTTTTCAAGTCAACCATTTTGATTTTTTTTAGGTTATGAAAAGTTACAAATCATATTTTATAGCAGTTTTCGTAACAAATTAGTTAAGTTAAATAGTGTGTACGAGTTTTAGGTTCTTAAATTATCGTAATACAGCAATAAAATACGAAAAACCTAACAAAAATAGAAGTTTCTAAACGAAAAGTGAAATTTGATGATTTTTTGCATAGTTATTAATATCAAAAATACCAAAAAATTACTTCTTAACAAAATTGTAGGAAATTTAATTACAAATCTGAAATATACTGTCACCAATTCAAAATTCCCGTCCACCATTTTAGATGATAACGGGTGATTATCCGTTGATCACAGGGGGCTTCCAATATGATCTGGGGGGGGGTTCTATCCAAGATGATCATAAGAAATTACCTTAGTTTTTTATTGGATACTATCTAAGTTGATAACGGAAGCACGTATTCAAATTTATAAACTTTTTGTGAGGAAACGATTGAATATACCACAATAGGTTTATGACACATTTCGTACAGAATTGAATTGTTAGTTTGAATATTTCATTAGGTGTTATCCAACTAATTATTATAGATTCTGTCAAACAAAAACCTCAACTGTGCAAATAGGTAAGCGTATTTTCGTCAGACATTATGATTTTTTTTTTTTTATGAAAAGTGCAAAATTCAATTGTATAGCAATTTAGTAACAGGAAATGTTAGGGTAAATAGTATGTAAGGTTTTAGGTTTCTGGCTTCTTTTATTATGATTAAATAGGATGATCACTTCCAAAAAAAATCACTGGTTTTCAACAAAACTTAACTTTACTGACTTTTTGCAAGGAAAATATAGTATGTACCTTTTGTGGTACATAGATTTTTGTATGTACATTACATTTTTTGTACAGCATCTAATTTTTAGGTTGAAAATTTCATTATATGCTATCTAAACAAAATGTTACAGCTTCAGTAAGACAAAAACTTCAAGTCTGCAAACAGTACAGCAATTTCACGTAAGCCATTTTGAATTTTTTCTAGGTTATAAACAGTGAAAAATCAAAGTTTATAGCAGTTTGATAACAAAGTTCTAAACGTAAATAACGTGTAGGATTTTAAGTTTTTAGCACCTTAAATCATGCTTAAATGGGAGGAACTATTCCAAAAAAATCACGTGTTTTCGAAAGAACTCAAGTTTACCGCCTTTTTCTGAGGAAACTATTGTAGATAGCACAAAAACATACAGGACACTTTTTGTGCATAATTTTATTTTCAATTTTAATATATCATTTGGTTTTCAGTAAACTAAAAATTAAAATTTCAGTAAAACAAAAACCTCAACTCTGCAAAAATAAACGTTTTCACGTCAGCCATTTTGGATTTTTTCTAGGTTATGGACAGTGCAAAATCGAATTTCATGGTAGTTTTGATAACAAATTAGTATTATTAAGTAGTGTGTAGGAGTTTAAGTTCTTAAATTATCGTTATAATGCAGTAAAATACGAAAAACAAAACAAAAATAACATTTTTTGAACGAAATGTGAAAATTAATGATTTTTTGCGTAGTTATTATCAAAAATACAAAAAAAGTTATCAGATCAAAATTGTAGGAAATTTAATTAGAAATCTGCAATATACAGTCAGATTTGTTCTACAACCAACGGTTTGCCCACAATTAAGCCGTTAGTAAAACTCTGCACACAATTCAAATTCCCGTCCGCCATTTTGATTTTTTTGGAGGGTTAAAAGTTACAAAAATTTTAATTTTCTGAATTTTCCCGTCGGTTGCTCAGCAAAAGCTACAAGTGTGCCAAATTTCAAGTTTCTAGCTCATCTGGAAGTGGGTTAGAATCTGTATACTGAGTGAGTAAGTGAGTGAGTGAGTCAGTGAGTTACACATGCGGCTTTATAGATATTAGATATAAATTTCATTATATTCATTAATAGTGTATAACATTTTATTTTAATATAATCTAATCATATGAATTAAAAATTTATTTTAATTTTTGAATAGCTTACCTTACACTGTCGATTGTGATAATAATATCAGTAAATCTCCTATTAAACGTTCTTAAAAAGTTTAATTAAAAAGCCATTGATAATTAATTTCACTTATAAACTCAATTTAAATTGTTCTATTTTGTGTCCTGTAACAGTTACTACTTAATAAAAATATAATTAACTGTAGTAAAATTGTAAAATATGAAATTCTAAAAGTTGGATTATCATTAAAAAGCATGATTTATATAAACCCTTAATAACTTGAAAAATTACAACTTTTACTTTAAATGTTTAAGGTATTTTCATAATATTAATTGAAAATTCAAAATTTATTCAATTGTTACTTCCCTTCCGACACTGGTTTTCCTCGTTCTAAACCCATCCCAATGGAACACAATATAGTGCGGTAAGCTCTGCGGTGATAATTAATGGTACCAGTGTCGGTAACTTTCGTAATGTATGATTT
>JAQJVL010009580.1:0-15491 GCA_035578905.1 Stictocephala bisonia | reverse complement strand
GTTTATTGTTTCCGGGATAATTATTTTGGATTTTTTTGAAACAACGTATTAACGCATAAAGATGTAATGAAAAAAGGGGGAAATTTGTATATCTTGAAAATACAGGTCTGCAAGATGTTTTCTGAATGTAATGACTCATAATCATCAGTGCCCTTTTGTAATTATTTAAATATCTCATGGCTTTCAACTGAGTTGCCCCAAAAGATTATGCAATATGAGATGTATGATTCAAAATAAGAGTAATATACGCGTAGTAACGTTTTAATATTGGCAATTGGTTTTAATTTACGAATGGCGTGACAAGCCGAACTGAGTTTAGGAACAAGCCCACCTATATGTCATTTCCAGTTCCAATTATAATCGACTACTAAACCTAAAAACTTAACTCTAATGCTAATTAATTTGGAATTTTGCCGGTCAACATCATGTGCTCATAAGGGTTCAACATTTAGAGTAGGCTTACAAGAAAAATCAATTATGTGTGTCTTATTATGATTTATTATTAGTTTAATGGAAGATAACTACTTTGACAGTTCATTCATTTTTGTAACAAGTAGTGCAAGTGAGTTGTTATGCTTCACAAGAAGTGTTGTAACAATAATAATAATTTCTTTATTGTAATAAAACAATACACATTGTGTTACAAACGTCATCTATAAAAGGTTACAGTGATAATAATAGTAATATATATCAAGAAACTGAATAATTAATGAAAATGGAAACTGTAACATAAAATAATGCGACTACCTGGGTCGAAGCCAGTGTGATAAAAAGAAAAAGATTTTGGTTATTGCGGCCCATCCGTAAAACGGTGGGCCATGAACTCCCCCACCGAGTAGAACGATCTCGAGATCAATAGCTGCTTGAGTTTTCTCTTAAACGTGGCTTTATCGGCCACAACTACTAAGCTGTTTGGGAGTCGGTTTAACACCCTGACGCCAACCTGTGACGGCAGGTTATTGAAGGCGGATGTTCTATTATTACATCAGCATATATGAATATGTCTGCAGGTTTTAAAAAGTGTATTAGATCATTTATTTGTATTATAAATAGGAACGAGCCTAGAATCGAACACTGAGGTACTCCATGACGAACAGGCACGAATTTTGATTGTATTGATTTTCCAGAAGGGATGGTCAGGTGTACCGCTTGGTGCCGGTTGTTTAGATATGACGACAAAAGGTCATGAGCGTTATCCTGAATTACATATTAAGAAAGTTTCTCCAGATGAACGTTGTGACTAATTTTTGGTTAAGTTTGCAAAAAGTCTGGTTATTTTCATCTTACTACCAAGAGAGATCAAAATAATCTCTGTAAATTTCTCAACAGCACATGATGTTGACCTGTTTCTTCTAAACCCATAATAACTCGATGTAAGGACCTCAAATCTATCAAAGAAAATGTATTAGCCTACTATACACAATTTTTTTTAAATGTTTTTGAAAAGACAGGTAATATAGATATTGGCCTGAAGTTGTCAGGCTCTGTCCCTTCACTCTTTATGAATATGGGTTTGATTTTAGCATATTTTAACTTATGAGGAAATATAGCACACTCAAAACATGTTTATAATCAAAACAAGAATATCGGTTAAGTAAACAGAACAACATTTTATAATATTAGAATTAAGACCATATCAATCAGTTAAAAATGATTTCTTAGACTTCTAATGGTATTTAGTATTTCATTTCTATCAGTTGGCCATAAAAATATAATGTTTTTATTCTTAGATACACAACATAGGAGTTTAATTGAGGTATCTTCGATTGAATTCGTATCTTTTAGTAAGGTATAATCGAATAGTAGCATAATATTTATTTAGTATGTTGGCTGCACCCTCCCCTTTGTAAAGTTTAACGTTTAAATTTATAATTATGTCTTGATCTTTATTTGTTGTCTTGTTTGTTTCATTTTTAGCGAAGTTCCAAGTAGCCTTAGCCTAATTTACAGATTTCTCAATTTTATGATAATGAAGCAGCAATAAAATCTAGGTCCTTCCAAAAATGTTTATTTCTTTTACTTATTGGTTGTCTTAGTAGGATCTTTGTTTTGTTTCTTTTTTTCTTTTTTTTTCCTTTACACGATATATCTGCTTTACAAATTGGTCTGCTTCAATTAACATGTTTGTAGTAAATGTAAAATAAATATGCCTTAATAATTATGTTTAACTCTTAATCTTGCCGTTTCATGGTAGTTATATTAGTTAACACTTTAAAAATAATTTGCAACTATTCGAAAGTTGGGAATGCTTTATTACTGGATGATTGTAGGTCCTATAGGAAATAAAGAAACTTCACACAACACAATTAGTGCAATAAAAATTAAAAAATACAAAGATTATAGTGAGATATTTCGGTAAACCGTGTTTACCATCCTCAGACCAAAGATATTCACAAAGAAACGAAACTGGTGCCCAACTAACACTTATTTAGTATTTTATTTATTTTTATTTATTCATAAGACGCCGATCGTCAAGATATGGGCGAATATGGATTTCGAATGAGTGTGATGAGTGTAGATGAGCGAATGTAGTCATTGTTACAAACTAAGGCCGACTATTCCTTAGAAAGTGTCATTAATTAATAGCCCAATGCCAAATGAACAGCCAGTGGTTATCAGCTGATCCTTCTCAAAATGTATTGACTCTGATTGGGATCGAACTGAGAACCTTTAGCACATGAAGCTGGGATTGAACCAACTATGCTACCGACTAATCGATGGTAAACCAAAGTAGATGGTTCAGTAGATTTCATGTTAATCAATAATGGAGATAATAAATAAATTAATAGTTTATGTTGTTTGACACAAGTTTCATTCTATCGTGAATCACTCTGGTCTGAGGAAAGTAAATGTGATTTACAACAATCGATCACCATAATATTTTTACTTGTATTGTAATAAATTTGTTTTGTGTGACGTTCACTTGCTTTGTATTTTTATCAACACGTAATATACTGTTTGAAAAGTATTTTTCTAATCAAAATCTCAAATGTCCAAGGCGCACTACTATCCCGAAGAATTTTTTAACTCTTACTTGGATAATTAGGAGATTTATTTCTTGTATAATTAATTACATATGATAAATTTATTATATTTACTTTTATTTTGTCGACTGATAAGTAAAAGAAACTCGGGTAGACTTTAAACATCAAGTTAATTGTGTGTGAATCAGTGATAAAATAGTTAATTTTTCAAATAATCACTAGTTGAATTTATCCTCTAACATAAAGTAAAGAATTCCCATCAAATTTATTTAACGTTTCCTGAACCAATTTTTAAACAGTGTATGTTAGTAAAAACTTGGAAAGTAATTAGTGAGCGAGGATTTGTTTACTTTCATCAGAGTATCTATACATGGCTAGGATGACTGAGGCCGTTATCAGCGGCGAGTTACAAAGACTATGACATCACCCCTACAGATAAGGGTGTCGGCAGTTACTGATTCCCCTTGTAAATTAGATCATAGCCTTACCAACTTAGGCTATGTTGTTTGGTTGTGCTTAAAATCCCTTGAAGATGACCTTCAAGAAGATACCTAGCTCTTTTCAGATATTTTTTAGTTGAGTGGCAGCACAGAGAAGAATGATGAAACAGAGGTCGCATCCAATAGTGTTCTGAATATGTGTCGAGGAGTTATTTCTCCTGTTTGCCATGCAATGGCACCCGGTCAGCCCTCCATTATTCCCCCAAGTCCTAAAGGATAAACAAAGTAATTATTATAACAGATGTACCTTTTTTCCTCGGTAATTAAAACATGTGGTGAAACGTGAAAATAAAAAATAAATAATTATTTGTTTTGCAGTTTACTTTTTATGACATGCCTCCAAAAAAATCTAATATTGGTAGAAGAAGCAAATATGCTCGAATTCTTTCACCTATTAGGTTCTAAATCAAACTCAATATTATGACCGGCGAAGCGGGCGGGTACAGCTAGTTATCTCTAATTCTCAACTCAAATCTGCATATTTTAGTCATATGACTTATTTTCACGTTTGAACATTAATGAGATGAAAATTTACATTGCATTCATGTTAAAACATTCGAATCAAAAACTTGCCGAACTTGATTTAATGATAAAGTTTACAAAGGTAAATCAATTACGGTAAAACGTACACTTTTACAAACACGTTATACGTTACACTACACTAATACTTGTGTATAACGTTTTCTACAAACACATACAATGTTAATAAATAAACCGTGCTGTATTTAGTACGGTAGAATGGTTTGATAGCAATACATTTGAGTAGCCACTAGTATCATCACTTCCTGTAATTAATAATATTTCCACTAGATAGCATTAGTAGTTAGCCTAATAATTACATCAAGGCAGAAAAAATACGAAAAAATCATTTTATATTTGATATTTATTCAATGTGCTTCGTGTAAAACAATTATAAAATTCAATTTCTCATTCAAATAGAAATCAAAGTCGTGATTAAACTTTGTTTTAGTCTTATAGTTTATTTGCACAATCCTGGGTGTGTCCTCTGATACAAGTTCCAGTTTCATTATGGAAATTGCGTCAGAAGCTGGTTTTGAGATGATTCCGTTAACCAATCCAGATGCGCATCATCATCATCATCATCATCATAATTGAAATATAATCTTTATATAATTTTAAAGACTCCGACGTTTCCTTTTGTCCAAACAGTCGATGTTTTTAGTTGAACAAATTGTTGTTCTATGAAATCTATAGGTAAAAACAGTACATAATACGATGTAAATAGTTACATATATGTCAATAAATTATTCAAGCCCCTTCATAAAGGATTGTTACATTCTACAATATTTTAAAAATGTTTCACCATGGTAGAGTGTCAGGCCTTTTTTTAAATGTTTCACCATGGTAGAGTGTCAGGCCTTTTTTTAATAAGAAATAAACATAATTGCATACAAATTAGGGTAGGTTTTAATTTTTCTTTATTTAATCAATTGGTTTATTTATTTATTTATTTCTCAGAAAATCTAAAACAACCGCGTTGAAATATTATATTAATTACTAATACAATCCAATCATGCTTATTATAACACGACATAAAACTCTGATATTTGGACCGAAAGTTATTTAACAGTATAAATATTCCTATATATTTATACTAGGAATTTTTATAAAATTGTATCTCGTTTAAAATTGTATCTCGTTGTGATGTAATTTAATTTGGTTATTTTTTTTAATTTTAAAGTTATTTGAGTAAAACCCGGTAGCGTAAAAAAAACTAAAACATTGTTTCAGGCTCGAGGTACTTTATACAGAACAAGGGTGTAAATTCACCTTACATCCATTATTAAATGTGCAAATCATTATTTATAATTTGATGAAGATCGTAGAGATATGGGTGAATATGAGGGGCGAATGAGTGTGAGAGGTGTAGATGAACGAGTGTAGTCATTGTTGCTAACTAAGGTCGACTGTTCCTTAGAGCAACTTTAATATTTTAGTGCATGGGGAAATATTAATAAAAGAGAAACTCTATTATTTGAGTAATAGCACAGGCTATCTCCTTCCTTTGATTACTATAGAATTCATAGTGTAAATTTAGTTATTGTTAAAATGAATGCTATTACTTATTTATTTTATTATATTTATTTTGATTCTCTGTTGAGTGACATATGAATGTAAAGTATTTCGATCTATTGTACATAAGTCATTGTTTTATGTACATTTTTTTTCTGGGAATAAAATTTGATATGACTAATATCAAAGAACGTGAGTAACGGTCCTCAGTTCGAACCCAATCAGAGTCGTCAAAGTTTTTTAAATTAATCAACCACCGGCTATTCATTTGTAATTTGGCGACAAATTCTAAGGGATAGACGGTCTTAGATTGTGAAAATGACTAAATTCCCTCATCTAAACTTATCGCTCTCATAATTAATTAAGTACAGTTAAATTAAGTTTTTAAGCATCCTAACTAACTAAGGTTGGTTAATTCTTAACAAGAGCAATTTATTCAAAGCCCAGTAGATAGGACTACTAAGGGACCCATAGTTTTACGTGGAACCCGAACCTGTACTGTAAGTATTGATATGATTTTCAGTTATGTGACAAGATAGATAATTAGCTCTCTCCCCTACACAACATCCGGACCCTGACAACCACCCAGCTTGGACATCCCAGACTTCCCTATAGTGTCCCCGCTGATGGCATTTATGTTAATTTACATTACATTCATGTTCTCTAGTGCAAATAGGTACATGGTTTTATATATATAGGGTTGTCTGGATAAAGTAGCTTTAAGATATTGGTAAATTTGTTTGATATTTCCAATAAATTTACTTATCATGAACAAACCATTCAACCAACGGTAGCTTAAATTGATGAGTAATTTATGAAGTCATTGTTTGTAGCATTGTCATTTTTCCAACTTTAATAACTCAACAGAAGACCACTTCCTAATAAAATCAGTTGAATGTCCTTCACAAATCTTTATCTAGACCACAGTTTCCTGCATTGCACTAATATTTACTGAAGAATTGAAATGTTTGATTCCTGGAGAAGCTAGTATTCTCTTTTCTCTTATTATTGTATAGTTTTCCTATTTTTATATACTGTATATCAATATAACTTATACAAAATGTGTCTAGTTAAGATTACATAGTCACAGAATTATTCCGAAAATTATTCTAATCAAAGACGTTTTTTAAATATACTTTCTAGGGCCAATATGAATTTAATTATAACTCTTGATTTGAATTTATTTACTTTCTGCTTAATGTAAATCGAATAATTATTAAACTATTTTTGTCAAACAATAATAATTGTAATCCTTATTGTATAGTATAAGTAAAATTATTCTAGTTAATTTGTATAATGATTGATTTATTCCAAAAAAACTATCATCTGATTAATAATGCTGTACGCATATAAATAAAATACAATCAGTATTTTATTTTGTTCAATAATGTAGATGTGAAATACGAATAATCTGAAAAGTAAAAATACTTTAGTAATTAGCATTTGTGTATGTGATTTTATGTATTTTATAGGCCTGACAATGATAGTTTTTTTTAACTCATTATGAACTGTCAAAAAGTCTAATTGCATAAACACTCCCTAATGAAGTTTAGTGCGTACACCTTAGTATGTCAAACTGCACACTGTACTTACCTCACGTCAAAGTGCACCATTAATGATGCACTTGCACTACCTCTTAACCTTTCCCTGGTGATTGTGAGCGCATTTCAGACGTCCGAGTTTCCCTACTCTTGGATATATTTACAACGAATCGTCAGACCATTGTTTACCTTAACGTTAAAAACGCGTTTTATATATGTAACAGGTAAGTTCAGTGTTTTGATTATTTCATTCTGCATCGGGCATAATAACAAAAAGAAAGAAACACAGGTCACATAAAACAGTGGGCTGAATGTGTGTCAGGTAGTTAGTTCTCCAGTTCACCGGGTAGGGGCAGGACGAGTATCTTCTCAATATCTCCTTTATTTCACCCAAAGCATCAAGGACAGTCGTAGTAATTATTACTACATACCTATAAAGTTGTAGATTAGTTGTAATCTTATTACAACTGCCATTGATGCGTTCGCTGCGGTCATAAGAAAGTGACTCTGTATTTATCCCTGTGGTTATACAAAGTCGTTGAAATTTAGGAACATTCACAGAAACATTAATCACAGATAAAAAAATACCAGAATTTGTATCCAATGGTGCTTTAAATTTGTGTCGAGTTATTTCTCCAGTTTGCCATACGATGACAGGGCCAGCACCTTGTTAGTTCATCCCTTATCCACTATCCCCAAACTCTCACAAACAAACGAAGTAATTATTACTACAGATGTATAAAGATGTACATTAGTTTGTTATCGATGTACTATAACTGCCATGGAGGTTCGCTGCCGCCATAACAAAGTGACCTCTGTTTATTTTTTCTTATATAACTCAAAATAAGATAGAAAATCAGAGCTTTTGTTGATTTTTAAATATAGTTTACCTTATATTTAGTTTAATTTGGTGAAGTAGGATACACTCTGGAAACTTTTTAAATTAATAAAATCACATAATTCACAAAATAAATTCCCTTTATAAAAAGAGCAGTATATAAAAATGTAGGGTTTCCCATAACTCTAATCAACCTATTTCTTGGGTTAAAACAACAATACTTTTAACTAAAGTACAGTACAAATAACTGCAGTACAGTTCGCGAGTTATTTAAGACGGAAACTTGTACTTATTTTGCAGGCGTAAAAAGCTTGATATAATGTTGATAAACTAATAAACAGCTGGGTCATTCATTTCAAAATGGTATTTATTAAAATATTTGCTTGTCTTAGTTACTATTTTGGAAATTGTGTTTTCAAAAATGTATTTGTTTGTTCTGCGTTTGGTCACGTTTCTAGCAGGAATGCATTCTCTTTTTCACGATGTAATTTGTAAAATTAAAATACATTTATAGAAGTGAATAAATATTAAATGCATATTTATATTTAATGTCCATTGTTTTTAACCAGGGATATTGTATAAACCCAGACAATTATGAAAATATATCCTATAATCGTATTTATTTATAAGGAAATATCAACAATATTCTTATTTTGTTTATGTTTTAGCAAAATATACACCATAAATTACGCAAATTATCACTTTTATTAGAATTACAGGTTTTATTGAAATCCGAAGTAATTAAAGTATATCCAATTGTGACGGTTCTCTACCCCAATCAACATTTAAGTATGTTTACTCAAAAAGAGTATTATTTTACTCTTGATTATAGTTTAGTTATTTATACTACACTGTGTCCTTATAAATGCAATAAAATATCAAATATTCTGCTTACAGTTGTGATCAAATGTCCTTCAGACTCTTCATTTGTATCCCAGAAATATATATATATAAGTATCCTTCCAGGATCGTTTTTTGACTAAAAATGTTAGTTTTTTTCTTATATCCACATCCTCAACAAATAGAAAACTATATTGAGTATGACATTAAAAGAGTAACAATGACACAAACTCCGCCAGTCTACTAGTAGTCTAAAGTGGCCTTCATATACTGTATATTTTGATTAGGCGTAAAATTGTAATCAATATCATACTTTAATCAATAAAGGTTATAGTACACGTTAATAGCAACCATGAAGTGGGCACAAGTCTTAACCCCAATAAAACACCCGATATCAGGTTTATTTTAAGTATCAATAAACAATAATAATTAATTTTATAAATAAAATGTTAGGTCATATAATTATTATCATATTATCAATATTCGTTTATATATTGTTGCTATTTAATTAAAAATAATGAGTATGGGTTTCTTTAATGAAAGGACTGTCTCCTAATAAATTTAATACATATATCGCTAAGACGATATGGGCAAACGAGTGTAATGAGTGTAGTCATCGTTACTGAGCTAGCTAAGTTAAGCATGAAATCCAATCCACATAGTATTGGTCTGATTCGACAAATTTCCAAGCCCGATAACAAATTATCTCTCCTCCACAGCACCCAAATCGTGGCAACAACTCCCACTAGGTATCTCTGATTTCCTCAGAAGTGTCCTCTTCGATGGTGACCGTTGAGCTTACGCCATGTTGATATGAAGAGGGGTGAGTGCTGAACGTATCGTTTACAACCTTCACATCCCCCCCGCCCCAAATCACAGCACTGCGCCACAGAGTCGGCTGGAATAAGGTTACCCAAAGGAAAGTTGTCTGTTGCGTTAAAAGGTTATGTGTGAGACTCTAGGAAAACTTTTATAGTTTGACATTTTAAGTGGAACTCGTTAGGAAGAAATGATAACAACTATCACAAGATAAGTGCGTAACAGTGTCATTCAAATACGATACAACTGTCTGGGCTAGATAATACACCATCGCCATGGGCATTTTACCTTTATCAGTTGTCCTTTAATGAGTAATTGTCCCATGACTGTTCATCAATCCTACTTTATTCTTTGTCTTTTAGCGCTGAACAAACGAAATATGCTCTGATTGCATTTCGACTAATGATGCCCGTTTGTTTGTCAAGGTCGAAAGGCCTTGAAACATGTTTTGTTCTTAACACCAACAACTTAAGAAAAGCACAATTAACCATCAAGAACGCGTGTTAGAATGAATACTCACTCGCTGTGACCTTGAAGAGCCATCATTACTTTACAAAACGTTCTAGTGATTAATTGTGAGTCATGTGTTTGAGGAAGTCACATTTATTTTATTTTGTCGTCTTTGATTGCACTTGGAGTATCACAAAAACTGTTAAGCTCTGGTAATTAGGAACAGATTTTTCAGTACTTTATTTCTTTTAAAGGGAAAATGAAAAGGAGGGATAAGATTTAAAGAACTTTTTTATTTTAATCAAAGTTTATTTTCGTATTTTGTGTTATATTTTAGGCCCTATTAGTATTCAATACGAAACAATTATGGTATGTAAAATCATTAATGTACGAAAATAGTTCATATGACTGGGAGAGCAGAAATAGATGATGGACCAATGGCTACAGTGGACAGATTCAATAAAATGAGATGTATGAATGTCTAAATTATATAATTGTAAGTGGAATAGGCGTCAATGTCAATAGAACTATTAAAATTGTTATACATGATTAGTACTATAACAGTTATGATGGTCAAGTAAATAAGAGTTTGTAATATTATTGTTTTATAGCCATTTGAAAATTCCATGATGATCAAAACTGCAACTTTACAAAAAATAAATGGTATGACAGTGATTTATAGTGTCAAAAACTTTTAAACATGAATATATTTTTAAAGATTGTTTTAGGTTACACTATAAAATTATATATCCGATTATCTATTAATTGTATGCAACGTTTTTTTAATTGCAAGACCTCTGTCTCGGATTTCGTATAAAGTATGCTGACCAGCACAGCTGTAAAACGAAAGTACTAAATTATCAACTATTTTTACGAACTACTCGCGGGTTATTTACCAACACTCTCTTGAAAATTAGTTTTGCATCAAAAATATAAATAGGGATTTTGGTAAATTCCTTTAATTTTTAAATGGTAAATATTATAATATTTATTGTGGTAGAGATAAGAACCAATTTAAATTAAACTACTTCAAAGAGTATTACGATATCACAAAAATAAAAATATCTCCGAAAAATGTTTTTCTACCTGGAACGTGGATACGTATTTATGCAACTGGTAGCTATCAGCTTTAAGTAACCTTAATCTGTCCTATTTACGAAAATAAAACCTGCAGTGACTAAACAAAAAAAATATACATTCCAGTTATAAAATGATACTGTGAATTGCATTTAATATGAGTTATGTTTCTTCACTATCTTTCTCGAAGCTAGTGACTAGAGAAATAATGTCTAAATAGCCATTTAAAATGACTACAGCATGTGTGCATTTAATCTTTCGCACCCTCAACACTTTGTGAAACAAATCAAATGAGTTTAAGAAAATTTTTTGAAGAACATTTTTTCTGTTAGACTTTATGGGTTACAAAGAAATTGTGGTATAGTTGCAGATATTTAGCCATGGTCAGGGTAAATACGAATCTTTTAATTTAATGGTTAACCCTTTTAGTTTCCACTGCCAAACAAAATGTTTACCGTATAAATAAATATTCAGTGTGCCAATTCTTGGTAATTATAACAATATAACTCAAACAAATGTTCTGCCTTAGTTTTTCAGTGTTAAGTGAAAGATAGATCACACATCCAATATATTAAAACAATCGAGTCATTTAGTTCACACACTTTCTGAACTTATTAATTGAGCGATTTTGATGAAACTTTTTTGTTCAAAAGGTATTTTGTGGAGCTAGATGTTACTAGGGGTGTCCCTTAGTAACCTATAAGATCTGCCTTTAACTTTGTGTTAATGGCATATTTATTGTATACAAAAATTTAAATGCTTCCAAATAGCAATATTCATGGCGTGATAGTTGTCTATAAATTGTGTTACTTTCACTTATAGTAATAAAATGAGAACCACACTCCTTCCCCTATTTGGTATGTATTGAAATTGTAACTTTTTAAACATATTTCATTGTAAAAATAATAAGAAGATACAATACTTAGTTATACGAATTGTTTTAATTTAAAAAGTGACAAGAATAAGACTATCATATACACAAATATTATATGTGTCCATAAGCAGCCATTTATGACCGATACGAGTGGAATATTTTGCATCAAACAACCGTACCACAACCAGTGACTCATTCACTCTGCGCGTTTGATTTCTTGGAAGTTCAGCCTGTAACTACTAGTGTAATAAGAAGCCAAGTAGAAAGGCACCCGTCTGTGACGCAAATAAGAACCCCCACCAGCGATCGGTTCTTCGTACAGGAATCGCGAGCAGGGGAGTCCACTGACCTCTCGCGTGACTCACTCTCGCGTCGCACTTGGAAGGAAACAAGGAGATTCAAGGCCACACGAACAAAGAATCTTAGTCTTATGTAACATTGTGGTTGCGGTCTCGACTGTGGAAAAAGCTACATGTCAGTTGATAAGGTGTGACTTGACAGATTCTTTCTTCATGGAATTGAACCTATAACAATTCTCATTTTAAATTGTGAAAGTTTAAAGATTTCCGTTGATTATAAAGTAATAATTGGTACAGTTTCAACTAACCTAACAAAACCTAACCTAAAAAAACAGAAAAACTTTGTATGAGATTGTTTAAGAGTTGACTATATTTTCAAGAGATAAATCACTTGTTCCTAAAAAAGTGTTCTACAAAAATACAAGAGATAAATATTATTCCTCGGAAATCACTTGTTTAACGAGAACATCAGACAGAACATGTCTTTTCATAATGATTGTTAGTATATCTGACATAGTTCCGTTATTTTAAATATTACCTTTTTTTAAATTTTCCGTGTTTCTTACGTTTAACACGAATTAAAAACCTATGTTGATCTACGACGAAGTTTCTAAGTAAATTACGATAAGTGACCGACTAATTGCCATATAAACACCAACTTTCCACAAAAGACGAATCTGCATATATTTTCGCTGGAGGCACGGCCGGCAGACGTTCAATTAACGCAAATCTTGAACTCATAAGAAGATCGATGACCTTGAACCGAAGGGTTCGAACGTTATCGCAAGAAAACGGCGTCAAGTGTCATCGAGCGTGGCTGTCCCTTGATGGGTGACCGATGAAGGTTCTCGTCCTTGCTCGCTGTCCTCCGGTCCGACCATTTTTGATACCCAGGTTAATTGTTAGAGAGGGCCACTTCTTAGACCTAACTTCGTCTGAAAAATAATATCCCCATTTAACATTCAATATATTTAAAAAAATATTATAATTAGGAATATGTTAGATTCATGATGTGATTTTACGGATGGAAATGTTAACAATGCGTCAAAACCAATTAAATTTTTGTCAGCGTAAAAAATATGTCAGCAAAGAAAAACATTATATCAAACGTTCCATGTGAGAAGAATCTATGATATAAAGTTTTATTTATGTATTCTAGGTGGTTTTGCAATGTTATATTTACTATTATATCTCCAGTATAAATAAATATATTTTATTTCGTCTTATTTTCGTATTTATTTAGACAAAATTTCATGGTCATTAAAAAAATTTACTCACAATCTTAACTCGTTTGAGCTATAGTTAAAGGCACTTATATTTATTAGACAATCCTTCTCTCATTAATAATGACCAGTAAGAAAACTTGATATATTGACATTTCTCACGCCCTCAGGTATATTTAATGTCACAGTTAAAAAAAATTAAAATTTCTAATTCAGCTAAGTAAGACAAATTTCAATTAAACATATAACCTTTCTTTCTCTTATGATAAGCTTAAGTTCAACCGATTGATTCAATTATTCTATAATGATTTGTTATTAAAGAAAAAATGCCATGCATTATTGCTGATTTCAATCTTATACCAATTTATTTTCAAAGGAATAAGAAACATACTTATAATGTTTATTTCATTATTGTAGAACATAAACAACATTCTCATGTAAATAAGGAAAAGATGCCATATTACGTTCAGGATCTCCGGCTTTTGGCATGACTCATGTTACTGGCGTTTCTAATTGGAACACTTAATGATCATTATCATAGCGATTATAAACATTATGTCATACCAAGCACTTAAATAAATAAACATTACAAACCACAGGAAGAACTGGCTCTTCTACATACTTTATTTATATAATTTTTACTGTCAATTTATGACAACAGGGGTGACCTGACTCTCCAAACTAAGTGTCCATTTAAGCACGTACACTCCTGTACACGTGCAATGGAAATGAACCTCCCACCTCATGTTAAAGTAGTGGTTTAAATAGAAAAATCTGGATCATTATTATAACTATTATTTTTGTTCATCAGCACTGTCATTTTAAGATACCAGTTACACTATTTCCTAAACTACAATTATAATAACATGCTTAATAAAACTATATCCGTAAATCCCAGTACTTTATTAATGCTTTCAATGAGAATTTTATCAAGATTCAAAACTTGTAACATTTTCCAGATAATTTTTCAGTAAGCCTAACCCTAACCCAAACGTCACCCTTTTAAACGTCTTACTACATTAAATTTCCAGTTCATTATCATCATGTCTTTGGAAGCCTCCATTATTAATAAACAAAACCTAAAACTTCTCTTGAACATGAACACGTTTTGTCGATGTCTCAGAGTCTGCTGTGCCTAGGGAAGAGTTCTGGTAAATCTTCAGTTTGTTCTTATTTAGCATGTGACAATCTTGTGATTTTTCATGATCCACGATAACGTGTTCTCTTTTCATTAACTACCTCTTATAAATATTCCTAAGTTTACTACCAAGTCCTAACTCAACAAGTGGAGTATGCATACCTTTTCTTTGTTATACTACTGAATATTCCTGGCCCTTAATACCAGTTACCCAATATGCTAACTTTATTAATTCTCCATATAATCAACACCTGTTGGCAATTCCATAACGTAATGGCGTATATATTTATGTCTTTTTTAAGGTCTGGAATCCTCTAGGTATTACAAGTTGAGATGATGACGTGTTTCAGAATAGATTCTTCCTTACGATTCCTCAACCCCATCCTTACAATATATTTTTAACAGGTTCCATAACATTCAACCAGTTGTTTCTGTAATGATATTATCTTTTAGTTACTCTCAGCTTTTGACTCTCTTTGCCAAGTTCGGTTGCAAAGTTTGGTATGACACTGCAATCATTGTTGTGAAATACTGTGTCAAATGTCTACAACTATACAATTTTCAATCAATATTTAGCAAATCAACTAAAGCTTTCTTTGTAAAGTGTTCTTTTCAATCGTGCATAATATTGTCATATAATTACACCATTACATAATTTGCGATTACCTCTAATAAGTTGTATTCTCATTATCAATGCACGTTTGCATTCATTAGAACATTTAATTGGTTAGAAATATGGTTTTAATTCTTTTAATCGCATTGAAACACATACTAATCAACGAAAAGTTAGTTAACTAAAGAAGGCAGTTAAAATAGGTTTATCTATTTTGACAAAATAGTCTTTTAAACAAATAACTATAATACATTTTTTGAA
>JAQJVL010009579.1:0-15519 GCA_035578905.1 Stictocephala bisonia | reverse complement strand
TTTAAAATAGATAAAAAATACTCATTAAATTTATTAGCAACTGTTTCTATATCATTAGTTACATTACCGTCTATTTTAAAGAATAATGCAGATTCATTGCATTGTTGCTGTCCTATTATCTCCTTAGTAATGTTCTGTCTTTTTAAAAATACCATTGCAATTCTCGAAGATCCTAGAATAATAATTACTTTCTAAGGCACGAATATCACTTTGCAATTTATTTAGGAATTCTCTGAGTTTGTTTATAATTTCCTCGTCATGGGAATTTTTCTTGACTATTTTAATAATTTATTCCTAATTCTTATACGTTTCTCATAAGTAGATTCATCAATCCAAGGCTTGAATTTATCAATTTTTGGTTTTTTATTAGTTGTGATATTTTTGGAATTCAAAATAATAGAATTTATGATATCATAAAAACCATTGAAAGCAAGAGAGACATTTCGCTGTTTATAAACATTGCTCCAGTCCGCTGACTCGAGACCGGCAATCAGCTGTTCATTGTTGATATGATAAGAAGGCTGCGCTGCCTTGACCGTCAACAACTCTATTCCCAAACACAAAGCCGTCATATAGTGATCTTTCACACAGATGTCAACTACTGATGCTTCGATTTTGAGTTTATCTTTATTTATAAATTTAACTAAAACGTGATCAATACATGTTTTTGAATCTCCACTAACCCTTGTTGGTACACTAACTAATGACGCTATTCCATTAAAAGCCAATGTTAATTTGTAATCATCAATACAGAATTGTCATCTAATATATTAATATTCATATCTCCCATAATCACCATATTTCTACTCGTCTTAACATTAGGTTATTCTAAAATAAATTTCAGTGTTCAATATTTCTAGTTCGTCAATAAACATTAATATAGGATACTGGTGCCTTCTTTAAATAGCCATTAAATGAATTTTACAACCCAAAATACTGAAATAAAGCATTATAAATAACATCAGCTGTTTTAAAATTAACTGGGACTGTTTAAAAAAATCATCTATATCTTTATGTACAAAAATATAAATTCAGTTGTCTCCCACTGGCTTTGTATTCTTTGTTTGTTTTAATAAAAAGAATATAATTTTGAATTACATAAAATTGTATCTCATTATTTTTAATCCAAATTTCTGACATTATTATCATTTTAGGTAAACATTGTACAATAGACAATTCAACTAATAAAATAAGGAATCAAAATTTACTCTTAACCCAGTCCCTGGCCAACGCCCGATATCGGGCACCAACGCCTGCCGTATGACTGGCAACGCCCGATATCGGGCGACAAAGACAGTCGTCATTATTTCGATATTTTAAACATATAAAATAGTTGTGGCGTTGTTAATATTGATATTTATAGAAAGAAGAATACTTTATCTTTCATATAATATATAATTTGTTAGTTTATAACAACTTTTTAATAATTTTATTTTGATTCTCTTTGACAAGTATGTTACGACAACTGCAGCAGTATATGAATAGGTAGTACATACAGGGCGCGATAATAGAGATAACAAGTGTTACAACACTCAAAACTAAAAAAAGGGTAATAAAACTATATATTTTTGGAATAAGTATAAAATTTGGAACATTTTGTATATTTTGGATTTTTTGTTTACCCAAAAAAAATGTTGTCTGTAGGACGGAATATCTGAAAAATATTTTTAGTTTTTTATACACAAAATTTATGTATGTATATAATATTTTTAAAATATTTACACATTTCTTATGTTTTACAATAATAAGTGACATTTTCTAAGTAAAATTACATAAAAATTATAAAATCTGGACAACATTTATAGATTTTAGAGATGTTTATTCATACGCCTACATTTTGCCAAAAAGGGTGGCCAGTCCAGGTAGGAATACTGGCCAGTTGTAGGGTTAAACTTCTGATGTTTTGTTCAAACTAAAAATGAAATGTGAACAATTTAAAACAAACACTCCATCCCATTGCTGACATTTTATCAAATAGTTCAATTTTGTTCTCTTGCTCTTTTGTATTATAGAAATTCTCATGTGTTAATATTTGCAAGTTAAACAATTTTGTAAATATTGTAAGTTTAAATTCCTTTACATCATATTCAAATAGCAATAAAGTTCATATTAGAAGTTATAAGACTTCATTAATTGTAAAATTGGGTCTTGTTCCATGAGACTCGCCTAGTAAAACACAAGAATGTCTCTACTGGATTGTCATATAAAACATTCAAATTATTTGACAACTTTTGTGATTTTCAGACCAAGAAAGCTGAAAATAGATGGTGTAGATTTAGCCAATGTATTTACCATGAGGAACATTGATGACACTCTAAATCTTGTCAACGCCCTGGGCACTAATAAGGATAAACATGTAGTCATCAGTGGATCATCTTTTGTCGGTTAGTTTTTAACTTCTATAACTACTCCAATTTATCAGAAATTTTAAATTGTTTGATTTTTTATGGGGTTGACATAGTTATATCTACTTACATTTAATTAGAATCTCAAAATATAAACTCAGATTTGGATCAACAATTTGTCACTGAATACCTATTGAATACCATGATATACAATGTCAACATTTGGCAAGTCTTCTTATTTATGCCAAATTATTTGCTGTTTACAAACAAAAAATTAAATATAAAGCTATATAGCATTCAAAACGTATTTATCAATAAAATAGGACAGAACTTTACTTTTAAAGTATTAAAAACCAAATATTGTAATTTAAACAAAAAATATTTATTTATGAGAGCTCAACAAGTTTTCAAAGAGGATTTAAGCCACATCTATTTGTATTGCTTTTTACTGATCTGTTAAAACGTCTGAAGTGCTATAACACTGTGGTAGAACACATACATCGGACCAAGATTATAGAATTTATTTTATCCAGTACTTTTGTGTTAGTCTCTGTAGCAATTTTGATCGCAGATTGAACCTAGCTATAAATAAGTTAGTTGTATTTTTTTATAACCATTGGCTTTTTACAGATTCTTTTGATAAGTTTTGTTTTCTTTGTGTCAAGCTGTAGTTATCAGATATTTCTCTTATACCTGACAAGTAACATTGGCTTCCTTTTATTTTACCAAAATAGACTGTATCACCTTCACCAGATTATCTAAACTCACTCCTATATAATCAACAGATGCTGACTGTGTTCAACTTGCTTATCACACAAGAAAACAAAGGGTGTTTGGATGCCTGTTCTAATTGACTTATTTTTCTTTTGATCGGTGATAATGTGCATGAACTTTTGGTATTTAAGGATTACTAACTAAAGTAACGTCAGAAAAATATACTTACAGTTGTTTAAATTGGACATAATTCTGTATTTACAGATTATAGATATTTTTGGTTGGATGATAAACTAAAGTTATTGTCTTAAAACTTTTTTGAGACTAACTGAAGGAAAAAATGTAATCTGTCATTTATGTATGAGGCACGTTTAAAAATAATTACCATTTTTTAATGTCGCTGTTGTTGCACTGCGGTCAGCATACAGCACATCTATGCATGCATATCGCTATCTGTTGGCAAGCCACAGCCATCATTACAAAATGATTGTACTCTGTTTAAGGTTGTTTATGAGTGTTTAATAAAATGCCTCCTCCAATTGAAAATTATGCCAACTGTGAAGTACATGCTATGAAACGTTTTCTTAACGCTAAAGGGGTGAAAGCAACTGACATTCACTATGAGTTCTAGAGAAACACAATGCAACCCGTCCTTGTAAAATCAAAACTGAGCCCACCGAGGGTTGGTGCAAAGGCACCACACTCAGGAGGACACATGAACAAAAAACACAAGTTGAAAGCATAAAAATTAAAAAAATTTAAAATTCAAAAGCATTAACTGACAAATAACAAAAATTAAAACATTTATGGACAAAACGGGCTGTTGATTGTTTGTGAAAAGGTACTTAAATCTTGATCAATAATTACAGAAATTTATAAATATAATTATAAATAGCCACAAGGCAATAAAATAAATAAAAAATAAATCAAGGTCAACAAATTACAACAGTAGAAAAAGTTTCAATAAAATGAAATCAAAATAGATTAGGCCTAATAAAACATTTTCAGCAAAATATAAATATGTAGCTCCGAAAAAATTCAATATCGGCGAACAAGACAGACGAACAGGAACACGTAAATGAAATCATAGAACAACGAAAATGAAAACAAAGACACAGAAGTAAAGAAAAACAGAAAGGAAGACTGAACTATCCGAGAGAGACGATTGTAATGTGCAAATGGCACAACAATGAGTGATGGGATGTGATGGAAATGGGTGAGAGCATTTATAAATTGCTGTACAAATGTACATGATGAGGAATGAAGTGGACAACCTTCAATCGTTACTGATAACTTAATGAAAAATACAGTGAGAACAGACGCTTTATGATTTCATCGTTAAATAGCAAGTTTCCTTTAGTGTTAATAAGTGTGATTTATGAAATCGTGACAGATGTTTGAAGTACCAAACGTTATGCTTGAGCTAGGTTCCAAAAACGCTGATGGAAAAATCACAAAAACAAACGTTTAGTCAGTTCTCTCACATTTATAGAGCGTTATAAGGTCTGTCCAATAAATAAGCAAACTGAGGCCTTAGAACTTTTCTTTTGCAAAATTAGTCAAAATTGATTTTGTCCCCGTCAAAGTCCTCTCCATTCATAGCTGTGCACTTATTCTGTCTTCTTTCTACTGTTCAAAGCAACCTTGGAAGTCCTCGGCAGTTAGGCTTTTTAGTTTTCTCGTTGTTTCTTGCTTTATTGTTACATTATTACATATTCCCATTATTAAATATTCCCAGTGATGTCCCCTCATCACACTTTTGCATTTTGAAAATAAGAAGTACAAAAATCTCGTGGAAGAAAACTTCACTCGCCGGTTCACATGAGCCTGCCGGCCAGTGCTTAAACTTTATTTAACGATTGAAGTACCGACCATTGCCTCAGTGGGGATTCAAAGCTTGGACCTTGCCTTCTGCAGTCCAAAGCCTTTACCATTGAGCCACTTTTTTGCAGGTATTGATTGTGACATGTAATTACATAGGGTCACACACATACAGTAGTATGGGGCGAGATCTGGCGAATAAGAAGGATGATCCAGGAGGGTGATTGAATTTTTTGCCAGAAACTGGTGAACAATCAGTGCTAAATGTACAGATGCATTGTCATGGTGGAAGATCCATCCATCACCTTGAATAAAATTCAGTAGCACATGACCTCTTAAACACTTGAAAACTGTAAGGTACTCAGCATGTACTGTTAGTCCTTCAGAAAGAAATTTATGATGAAGAAATAACAAGAAAATAGGAAGTAGTTTAAAACGCTTGAAACCACCTGAACACATTGGTTCACTAACCCTATTTATTGTTGACTTTTTTTTATCTAAACTTATGGAACAACATAATGTCAAATACGCTCTTCAGACACACATTTTCATGAACTGGTAGTAGTGAACTGAAAGCAACAAGCATTTAAAATTAATCACAAAATCAAATATTTTAGCATTAAGTGTTAGCTCATTATTATCAGAGAGAAAATAGAACAAATCAATGGGTAGAATAAATGTTATGGAATGGTTGCACCAATCATTTATGAGATTATCACATATATCTTACTTAATTCATGTGATTTGGGAGACAAATGCACTTCTCCAAGTTTCTCTTGCTGGTTGTTGATTAAAAAAATAGATCAAACTGTGTAAAAAGTATTTTATCATTATCCTCAATCTGGATTTTGGCAAACCAAAATATATAATTATTGTAATACATGTGAGCTCAGTCAAAAATAAGAAAATTAAACATTTTTTTAATTTGATAGATTTCAATGAATATGGAATAGGTTCTTAATACAGCCTAATAATTTATTTCATTCCAATTTAGCAATGGAGTCAGCTGCATCATGTTTGCCAAGAGCAAAATCAGTAACAGTGGTGATGCGGACTGCACTTCCACTGCAGTTGTTTGGGAAAGCCATCAGTGAGCGGATCGCAGGTATATACAAGGAAAAAGGTGTTATCCTGGAACCAAATATGACACTGGGCAAGCTTGAAGGATCTAACGGACGAGTAACACATGCTCTACTAACTGATGGTCGTAAACTAGCAGCCGACATTGTCATTTTGGCAGTAGGCTCCACCTACAACACAGAGTTCCTTGAAGGATCCAATGTCTCTGTTAACGCTGAAGGAGCCGTTCCAACTGATGAGGTAAGTAAACTAGCAGCCGACATTGTCATTTTAGTAGTAGGCTCCATCTACAACACAGAGTTCCTTGAAGGGTCCAATGTCTCTGTTAACGCTGAAGGAGCCGTTCCAACTGATGAGGTACATAAACTGAGGAACATTAATCTAACTCTTCAGTTCGTTCATATTAGTTTTGATGAACACATTTTAGCAAATTAAAAAGATTGAAATAAAAATGTCTTATAATAACAATTAATTACTCCTAAATATAATAATATATTTAATTATGGATTGATTATGGGTGTTTAATTTGCTATTCTCTTTAAAATACAAGATTGGAGGAAATTATACATAGGCAAAAATCTCTTTAATTGCCATCTAACCTAGGGTTAAAGAAATATTTTCATAAAAATAAATTTGAATATTGAAAAAGGCTGGATATAACAGAACATATAGTGCAAGGAATGATATTTTTTAGTTCAGCTTGGTGCCCATTAGGGTACCACATTATGGTCATAAATTAATAATTATTGAGTTTAATGAAATAAAAAGTTTCAGAATAAACCATACAATTACTAATATTTGAATGTCATATTTTTATACTGTTAATAAATCCTTAAATAATTCTCTAAGAAATAAATTTATGCAAATTTAACTAAAGTGTTTTTGGAATGAGCATTAAGTGGATAAATGCGTCATTAACAGAAATGTCGACTGAGAATCACAATTGAGGAGGTAATACTTCTGGGAATCTGTGCATAAGGCATTTAACACAAACTGATAAATAATAATAGTGTGATTAATGGATTACATTTACTGGTAAATGCGCTTTTTTAATTTATTTATTATTATTATTTATGTTCGATTCACTGAGGCCCATGAGGAACCTAATTTAGCATTCATTCTTTGCGAGTTTGTTCTTCTTTTTCCCTGAAATCCCTTCATTCTTTGACTGTGTACTTGTCTTCTTTCCTCTGATTGCTACCCTTCTTTTTTTAATTTAGGTTTGACTGTTTCAAATTTAAAGTTTAATTGAATGAGACATCCTTTAAAAGGAAAATATAACATTATATTGTGCCCACAGCCTGACATTTAGAATACTGTAACACTACTTGGAATAAGCTTATTTTATTGTGGAACCGGGAAATTAAAAATGTTTCTGTCAATTATATTAGTTAATAAGATGCCCAAATAAGAATTAGAAAGTGTCAAATAAGAATGTCTCCATCACTCAGACTAAGGAAAAATTTACCATAAATTGTTTACCACAACTTTATTTCTTATCCCAGTTCTAAGAAAAGACGTTGTGTTTCATGTTATTTTTAATTTTTTGTAAGGCTTTTTAAAATTCGTCGGGAAGAAGATTTATAGTAATTTTTTCCCCCTAAAAGTTACATTTATCATCTCTTTGAAGGATTTGTATTATTATTACTATGCTATAAAAATTGATTTGTCCCAGACATTTAAAGAATAAGGTGAATATGATGGTATTTTTATATTCAGGAAATTTTTTCATGTAAATTTCAGTAAAAAATGAAAGTAATGCAGCATACATAAATGTAGATATAAACACTCTCACAACACAAAAACATATCTAGTCCGTGAAATATTTCGGAGCCACTGGCCTTTTCCAAGTCAGTTGCCAGTAGTTGTTTCAGATTCAAGTTCTAATGAACTTCACAAATATATGATTAAAATTATTTTATAGCAAGGAAAATAAATACAAATCTGACTAGGGGAGAGGGATAGATGTAACCTTTTTACATTGAATGCAGCACCAGTTACAGCCAGCTGACTTCTCAAACTATCGAAAGCTATATGTGGTATAGCTTTTGAATTGTTTCAGAATAACTTTCATAGTAAGACATGTTCTGTGAGCCCTAATCAAGCTGCGATCTGTTGCCAATATATAGATCTATGCCCATAAAGCAGTTCTAACCAAAAGCAGTTCAATTTATTGTAAGTAATGTATTATTTTATCAGATATTTAAAAAGCTGATTGGTATTTTACTCACTCTGATGACACTTTTATATCATTCTGTTAGTGGCTAAGTAGAGTTATTGTTTATCAAGATTGTTAGAAGTACTCTTAATTTTATTATCACTAGTACTAGTTGTATTAAGCCCAGCGATTGGAAAAGAAAGCCTTCACCAAAACTCCAATGATAATGGAACAAGATTAGCAAGCTTCGCCCTGGCAAATAACTAAAAATATCGAGCACGATGTTTCCAAGAAAGGACATACATAAGTACACTTGGACATCACCAAATGGAGTTACCAAAAACCAAATTGATCATGTGCTAGTTGACCAAAGACATAAAAGCAGCATAACGAACGTTAAGAGTGTTAGGGGGGCAGAATGTGGAACTGACCACTCATTAGTTGTAGTGAAGATGACACAAAGAATAGCTACTCAGAGACGAAAAGAGGAAAGACAAGAAAGACTTATAGACACCGAGAGGCTCAAATGCCACAGTATAGTTGAAAATTTTAAACTTAAACTTGAAAACAGATTCAAACTTCTAGAAGAGGTGGACGAAAATGATAATATAAACAATAACTGGAACAACTTCAAGGAAGCAGTTTTAGACTCGGCAGAAGAAGTATGTGGCAGAAAGAAGAACAAAAAGCCATGGTTTGACCATGAATGTGAGCAAATGGTTGAAGAAAGAATTGTTAGGAAAAAGACCTGGATGAATAGTAACAGCATAGAACACAGAGAGAGTTACAACAAGTCAAATAGGGATACCAATAGGTTATTGAAGAGGAAAAAACGGCTATATATAAATAGCTTGCTGGATAAAGCCGAAGAAGATAACACAACAAACAACTCAAGAGACTTCTTTAGAAAAGTAAGATTTTTCAAAAAAGGATTCACCCCCCGCTCTTACGGAGTTAAGAGTAAAGATGACACATTAATTACAGAAAGCCAAAAAGTCCTTGAAAGGTGGAAAGAATATTTCAGTGATCTACTTAATGTCAACAGAGGAGATGAAACAACAAAACAAGACAATGAATGTAGCTATTACCATGTACAACCAAACCTGGAACCACCAACCAAACAAGAAGTGGAAAACGCAGTAAAGACACTGAAAAATAACAAGGCTCCAGGAAAAGATGAAATTACAGCAGAATTTTTAAAAAAGGAGGAAATGTAGTAATTGAGAAACTGTGGAAGTTAATACTTAAAATATGGGAAAAGGAAGAAATGCCAACTGAGTGGCAAGAGGCAGTAGTTGTACCCATACATAAAAAGGGAGAAAAAGAAGAGTGTGGAAACTATAGAGGCATCTCATTGCTAAGTATCCCCTATAAAGTCCTGACTAAAATTATTCTAAATCGACTTGAATGCTACTCAAACGAAATAATTGAAGAACACCAGGCAGGCTTCATCAAAGGTAGGTCCACTACAGACCAGATATTTTTACTGAAAGAAATTGTAGCCAAGTACTGGGAATATAACAAAGAATTTTATGCCATCTTCATTGACTTCCAAAAAGCTTACGACAGCATTGACAGAGAAAGATTATGGGTACAGTTAGAAAAATTTGGGGTCCCCAGAAAACTGATAAACCTGTCTAAAATGAGTGTTACCGAGTCAAGATGCTCCGTGAGAATAAATGGACAAAACAGCGAAACCTTCAAAGTAAACTCAGGAGTTAGACAGGGGGATGGCCTTTCCCCAATATTATTCAACATGGCTCTAGAGGAGGCCCTTCAGAAGACAAAAGAAATGAACCTGGGTGTTAAAGTCGGAGGAAAACTGAACATTCTAGCATTTGCAGATGACGTAGCTATAATGGCAGAAAAGCTAGAGGATCTAACCACGCTGACCAAGGTCTTCATAACAGAAGCAGAAAAAATAGGGCTGAAGACAAACGATCCAAAAACCAAATTCATGCACTTTACAAGAGACCAAAATTACACCCAAGACCCCCTACGAGTTGATGGTCATGAATTCGAACAAGTACCGGAATTCAAATACCTCGGAGTCACAATTTCAAATAAAAACGCAGAAGAAATTGAGATACAGCAAAGAATAAATTCAGCCAACAGATGCATTTATGCATGCAATAGATTACTATCTTCCAAGTCATTGTCACACAAAACAAAAATTAGGTTGTACAAATCAATAGTCATCCCAGTTTTGCTCTATGGATCTGAAACGTGGATACTAAATAAGAAAGAAGAAAAAAAACTAATTGTCTTCGAAAACAAAGTCTTGAGAAAGATATATGGGCCCACATATGACCAAGGGGAGTGGAGAAGGAAACATAACAGGGAGATTAGAGACCTGTATAACGACGCAGACATTGTGAGTGAGGTCAAAAGTAGAAGACTAAGGTGGGCTGGGCATGTGTTGAGAAGGAGAGAAGAGTCCCAACTAAAGAAAGTTAGCAAAAATAACCCTGAGGGAAGGCGACCTCGTGGGAGGCCAAAACAAAGATGGTGGGACCAGGTTAGGCTAGATATACAGCGAGTTGGAGCCATGGAAGAGAATGCAGATGACAGGTCAATCTGGAGAGGCTTTGTTGGTGCGGCTAAATATCACCTGCGATATAGATGGCCCTGGGAGTAAGAGTAAGTAAGTAGTACTAGTTGTATTAACCCTTTCCACTCAAGTGGCGGGGCAGCCCCGCCACGCAAGCTTACCGCACTAACTCCAATGTCGGGCTGAGCCCGACGTCACTATAACAACGTTCTATGATTGTATTTGGACTGACATAGTTACATTATTGACCGCTAGGGTTGTTGTTTGATATGTGCTGCTACCTGTAGAATTTTTTCGGAACCGTTCGAGTTTAGTTTTTATCGGTAAACAAACCTCAGAAAATGTAATGTTTGTCGTCTGTGGCTGCTCTCTAAACAGCTGTCTGCGCTCACGTTGTTCCGTCATATGTTATCGTTCGTAGTGAGCTTATAAAACGCATTGTTGTTGATAGGTTATCGTTGTTGTTTTACTGTTTATTCATAATATTTTTATTTTTACGACGATGATTCATGTCGAATAAAATGGATGAAGACGACGGCAGTAGTATTCTACCAAATGATGGAAGTGGCGACAGAATAGTTTAGATTTCGAACCTCAGTGATGACGGTATTAGCAGCTTACTATTTGACGAGTATTTATAAACCAACTAGTTATGTGCCTAAAACATTTATTTTCATCTTTTACATTTTCTGTATGTCATAAGTATTTTTACCATAGGCCTATGTGTAACAGGTATGAAAATGAAAGAGCGTTGCAAGTAAGCTATTAGATTTTGTCTGTTTATATTTTTAGCTGATAACATGTTTTGAATTATTGAAAAAAAACTTTAATTACAAATTTTGTCTAAATTATGTACCTTTTGACTGTTGCTAAGCAATAAAATAAAATTTATGGAGCAATTGTTTACTAGTTGCAGTGAAAACAATTTTGTTTGTAAAAATGTTGTTTTTCATAAAAACTTGGTTTTAGAATTATATATTTTTTTAATGTATAATTTAGTCTAAAATATTTGAAAATGACTTTTTTTGTTTGTAAGGATACAAACAACAGAAAACAAATACTATTCTTCCTATTTAAAATTTTTCAAAAATTCTTCTTGTATCCGCTTTTTTTGTTAGAAATTCAATTTTGTTCCAATAAATATATATAATTAAAAAAATTTGAAAATGAAAATATATGTTTTATTTTATATTAATCTATACTTCAGTCATAGAAGAAACAAAGAAAAAAAAATACATCAGCTTTTTGGTACTATCAGGTATATGTTTTTCCCACTGAACAAATGTAGTAGGCAATCTTTGCTTAACCCTTTCGCTTCCGACGTCCGTTATGTGGTATTTGCGAAGACTTCCAAGGTCCTTTTTGGTGAAAATGCATTGTTTTAAGAAATATGCTATATGTTTTTTATTTATGAATGGAATTGAATGATTTTTGTTTTGTTTTTTTTGTCATTAAATTCTCTATAAATATAATTGATAAAGTAATATTTATTAGTTAAAAAATGTCTATTTATATGTATATACATGTATAAATAATTTTTAATTTTTTTTATTTTTGTAGTTTGAACTAACCTACAGTGCACAAAAAAAATCTTAGAACATTTTCAAGATATACATTTTAAAGATAATCTTGTTGCTAACATGCTTACAAATTTGTATGGTCTTACCTTTAAAAATGTCTGAGTTGTAGAATTTTATTTTTGAACATGTTGTTTGGAATTTTCGCCCAATTTCAACGCTAATGGGCGATCGTTCTCGTTTTCGTCTACCGTTACTCATATCTACACTTCGATATAAACACTAAACAAACTATAAAGAAGCAAATACTAATTATGAAATAAATAAAACACTCTAAAAACAACTAAAAGTAATACGCAACACAGCTAACATCAAACGGACACATATGCTGAAGGTTAGCAGTAAACTACTGATTCAGAACAACAACTCAAGTTGTAAGTCACAGACGTTCAAATTCAAAGATGCGTAAAATTAAAGTTATTATTCCAAAGACGATAAAACCTAATTTCTAGTGTAACCTGTATGTTTATGCATACATTGCTATAGTTTCATGATAATCGGACAAATTTAAGTAACTGAAAAAAAATTTTCCACGGACGTCCGATATATCGGACGTTGGAAGTTTTCGAAAAAACCATGACGTCCGATATAACGGACGTCGGAAGCGAAGGGGTTAAAAGTAAATGGAGCTGATAGGGAAACTGGGTTCCCAATAATTGGAGTGGAAAGGGTTAAGCTACTTGCAAATTATGTTTAAGTGCATATTGTTTCGGGTCAATAATTTACCAAAGTATGCTATAATGTGTTCCTTGTTTGTAGTACCTGGAGACAAGTTTGAAGAACATATTTGCAGGCGGAGACATCGCTTTTGCTCCAGTGTTTGTGAATAATGACCAAAGACTTGCCATAGGGCATTGGCAAGTTGCCCAGTACCATGGCCATATTGCCGCCAAGAACATGCTGGGCAAGAAAACATCACTGCACACAGTGCCGTTCTTCTGGGCCAACCTTTTTGGAACTAGCTTCCGATATGCTGGTAAAATATTCACTATATTTGCTATCAAGTTAGTTCAGTTGCTTAAGTGACGTCTTAGAAACGCAGCAGATTTGTGGTGCATGTTAAAATAATCCTATCCTGTTTTGTGGGTTTTAGTTATATGATCAACTTAACTTGTTCCATAGGCACAAACCTCTTCAAACTTATTTTAATATGTTTTTTAATGTTAATTAATGTTTTCCTGATTGTTACTTTTATATCTATTTTGTTTTAGTTAAGTACACCTAAACTGTTGTACTTTTGACTTGGCCTTCTGGCAGCAATCTGATGTCAGTACTTGTTAAAGTTTTACAGCAATAAACACAATTTGATTTTGATTTGAATGATGCACTCTTCTTGAATTTCAGATCTGAGAATCTGGTATTAACTTGCAGCCAAGTACTTTGTTAAGATTTATAAGTAGGTATTAGACTATATTTAATCTAATGGAGTTTATTTAATACTTAATTGGGGTTACTTCTCACTTTTAATAAAGGCATTTTTGATTTCATTTAATCTTGTTGAGGGAAAAATGTGAAGGTCTAGAAGTAACAAATTTTCTTTCTTGTGGGAAAATTTGTCACTACTATTGTACAAGACCTAAATGGATATAATTTTATTCAATTTATCTGTAGTAAACTGAAGTAAAAAAATTATGTATTGACAAGCTTTACATTAACTACTTATGTTTTTACCTGTTTATTTACGGTTCTAATAGTATATATGGAGACGTACAATTGTGCTCATGACCTTTAATTGTTTATAGTTGTACTAACAATATTCTAAAATTGAGACTGCCCCACAGAGTAAAAAAAGATCATGCAATACCGATTTTGATGAGCAAATTGTAGTTTTTTCTTAGCTGTGTCATCCATATAGACTACTGGGTGTCCTACCTGGGTTTTCTGAATAAAAGCCCTGGTCTACTTGCCGCACTACATATTTTGAATTCATCTAAGGTAATAAGTTTTGTTATTGTAGGTTGTGTTGGGATTTCAAAATACCTTATACACTTGTCGAAGTCTTAAATGACTCGTATCTTACTGTTTATCTTAGTTACAACTTCTTAGAATCTCAGGAAGTTTGTTCTCAAGGCCTAACTAATGGAATTGAAACATTTATTTATTTATTTATTTATTTATTCATAAGACGCCGATCGTCAAGATATGGGCGAATATGGATTTCGATTGAGTGTGATGAGTGTAGATGAGCGAATGTAGTCGTTACAAACTAAGGCCGACTATTCCTTAGAAAGTGTCATTAATTAATAGCCCAATGACAAATGAACAGCCGGTGGTTATCAGCTGATCCTTTTCAAAATGTATTGACTCTGATTGGGATTCGAACTGACAACCTTTAGCACATGAAGCTGGGATTGAACCAACTACGCTACCGACCAATTACATCAGTGCGGTCTTCATATTCTTTCATAAACTTGTAGTCTTCAATTACAATTTCCCGACTTTGACCCTGCTTTTCCATGTAGCTCAGTAACGCCAGACACTATAAAGCAAATTAACTTATTATTTACTCTGAATTAAACATTTAAAAAACCATAAAATAAAACAAAAATAACTATGCATGACACTAAATTGAACACAAACTAAATTAGGTCTATAATTAGGGTTGTGAAATGCAGTAAATTCTTTTCAATTTGATGCAACAAAGGGACTCTGAAGCGCCTTTCAGTTTTGGAATGCAAATGTCGTACATGAGTGTTTCGGTTTTGCAGTTAGCTAATTGCAGGCGCTGTATTGACTAGTCACTCTCTAAACAAGCGACTGCGTAGTAATTTTATGGTCTGAAGATTCGAGCTGGCAATGCTGTTTACTTTTGTTCAGTGTGGCTGGCTGGAAGAGTCCATTTCACGAGTAGGGAAAGTGGAGCAGTTCATTTTACATATACACCCTCGGCAATCGGCATTGTTTTTTAAAAATATTTTTCGTATTGTATTGCAAAGCAGCGTCAAAGTTGGCGATCGTGATTAACATTGTTCATTTCAATACAATTGCTGCAGAGCGTGTTGCGTCACATGCAATTGTAGGCGCTCCGCATACATGTGCTGTCTGTTATCAGTTTCTAAACGTGTTCTCCAATAAAACCAAGTTATTTATGACTTATGTTTTATCCGGCTTTTTATCATATTTTATTGGCTTGACGTTCGCCACATTAGGCCGGATAACCGAGGTTATACTGTATTGTACAATAAATTACAGTTATTTTAAAATATGAGTGCAGAGATTATTAAATATATTTAACACTAAGCATGCTTTTATAATTAAGTAAAAAGAAGGAAA
>JAQJVL010009578.1:0-15526 GCA_035578905.1 Stictocephala bisonia | reverse complement strand
GGGTAGATAAGGTTATAATCTTGCCTTGACTGTTATTTAGGTGCAGTTAATGGAAGAGAGAGGTGGATGCCGAGTGGTATAAGTCGTCACGACTTAGAGCTAGAGTTAGGGGTAGATAAGGTTATAATCTTGCCTTGACTGTTATTTTTTATCCGTTCTCCTCCTTATTCTGTCTGAATAAGTTCTCCACACAGATAAATGGTCTATGAGGAATGACTAGGGTAAAAGAAGCTCGGCCTATCCTTAAAAAGTGTCGATGTAGCCTAGTTTCCTAACGTAAGAGGATATGTTACTTCACATACCATTTAAGTAGGGTTAATAAAACACTTCGTTAATTAAGTATTAATTAATAGGAACTACATGTCGAAGGACTGTTATTTAACAACTAGTATATTTTATAATTGACTACGGAAATAAAATAATATTTAAATAAAAACACTATAAAATTGTACTTCTGTTCTAGATAGTTGATTAAAATATACTACTTACATGTAAGCAGAGAGTTGAGGTAAACATGTTTATCCGATTAATATTGCATGATGAGGAGTTTAAAAAAACGGAATCGTGATTAACGAAATGAGCTTGTGGTAAATTAAAAAAAACCACAGATAATGTTTACTTACAATCATTATGAATTCTAAGAAAAATGTATTTCATACGAGTAAATTAGCTGTTATTCCCTTACTCTTACATACGAGATGCCGACACAGTTTGTGCATAATTAAGGGTGAACATGAATGATTCCACTAGTGTAGTAGGATGAGTGTATATCAGCCCAATAGCCAGTGCCTCTAAGGAGCTACAGCTTTGCGTTAAATGCGAACGACGAAGTATTGGTATAGTTTACAGGCCTAATACTAAGTTCTCTTCCATACAAAAAATCCTGCCTATTACCTAAGATTGACATACCAAAATTCTTTAGTAGTGCCCACGTCGATAGCAACGATTGAACGGATGCCGTGACAGACCTTAGTACCTATCGACTAAAAACTCCACAACACTTTGTCCCCAAGTAGCTGGGTTACAGCACTGCGCCACTACTACAAATAATAGGGTTGTATCTTCATTAGGTTATGCAACCTAAAAAGTACCTACGTACAAGCGTAACGTATCCTAGTATATGTAGTATTTTGATGGGCTGTTGAATAATTATTGAAGGTTTTATTATTTTTTTTTTTAATATCCGTAGTGAACATTGTGAATATTGAGTTTATAATTACCCGTATTGTTTGCCATCTAGAAAAATATTAAATATCACAAAAACTATGGGATTTTTGTAACTCAACACGAGGACTTATGTGGGCTTTGACTGGCTTACGGAGCGAAATTGGTAGGATGTTTGGAAAAACCGATACAGTTCCATTTCAGTTATTGTATTTATTTATTCAGACAAGTTTAAAAGGCTAAATACAGGTTTAAAATATATGTCTAGTACAAAAAGTATTAAGAGGGGATTGTTATCTGTATCAAATCAACATTATAAAGTGACATACTCAATTCTGTCACACTTCCATAATTCTTTGTAACCAAATATGACGACTTGATACGTTCTTAAATTGGCTTTAAGATCAAGATAGTAGGATATTGCAAATACCATACTACCACATTGCTGGCGTGATGCCTTAATGTTTAATGGCCTTAGTTAGAGTACCCAACTGTGATAACGGTTAATACTTCACTCCTTTGGTCACTTATATTGTAGGCCTATGTGAACTGGTGAGTGAAGTTAAACAAAATAAATAAAAAAGTTGATAAGCTCCATTTAAATAATGTTTTATATTTATTGAATTTATGTATGTTGTTTTCCATTATATAGTGTGGAATATCTGAATGGAGAGCTTACTATTTACAAAGGTTTATGGAAAGTTTATTTTCGTATTATCTTTCGCTTCTAAAGAGTAATTCAACTTTTTAGAGAAGTGTTGGATCTAAATTGATTTATTCACGTTTTTTTAGTTTATGAATTGTAACAAATTTTAAATGTGCCGACTGAGGTACCACCCAGACGTTATATATAGGCAGCAAGAAACATGTGCGAGCAAAGAAGAAAACCTAACCAATCACAACAAGAATAAAAAAAACATTAAAGAGTTTGTGAACTTTTGTTAGTTTTGTCTTGTCAAACTCAAACTAAAATAGATGTTGAGAATTATTTAGAAAATATTACAGACGTGCCATACAGTTAAATTAAGTATATTAATAAGTATATTTAATAGAATTATTTACAATACATTATATTATAAAAGGCTTTATATATTGTAATTCAAGCTGTGATAACAGTTAAAAACTGTCTGATAGCCGTAGTTATATCGTAAATGCAACTTTGTAATAGGAATAATTGTAAAGATTTTTGAACAATATAAATGATATTTTGCAACCCTATAGATTTATGTCCGATAAAATTATTATAATTAAAACATTAGTGATAAAATACAGGGTGTTCCATAAGAAAAACAAAGTTGACCATATTGGAAAATGGTGGCATTTTTATTTTATTTTTTTCAATTCTAAATATGTATTTGTAACTGTCTCTAAAAAGAAAGTTTTTTTGTCAGACTAATGATTTCTAAGCTCATAATCGTGAGTCATTTAAAAAAAAAAACAACGTATGTATATATTACAATAAAAAAGCATGACAAAATGGCAACAATAATAAATAAAATATATACTTTTAACAGAGACAATAATTCAACAAACATAACTAAAGTAATATATACAAACAACAAAATGATTTCCTTTCTATCAGATCTAAATTATAACATATTCAAACACAACCAACAATAAATCAACAAGTTACATTCTATTAAAATATATGTACAAACATCCTCTTTTATAAATATAGATTCAAACATAACCAACAATAAATCAACAAGTTAACATTCTATTAATATATACAAATATCCTCTTTTATAAATATAGATTCAAACATAACCAACAATAATTGAACAAGTTAACATTCTATTAAAATAGCTTATATGTTCAATAGCAATAAACCAATTGCCTTACTACTTTATTAATCAGTCTCATTGACCCAAACTGACACAATTTCCAACGTGTGAATGGATCCAAGCACCATTAATCACGTTTGTAATGGGATTGAAAACAATTTAAAGCACTTTGTTGGATAAACACACAATTATCATCAGGGCGATTGTATTAATGAGAGAAGTGAGCGTGCATATTGGATTAGCACACGGTTATAAGCCAACAACAACGGTATGATAATAACTGACTTAAGGCATAAAACCTCTTATATGCTTCTTACCCGTGTATACATTCAGGATTACATGTTCTTTCTCTGATAAACTATATTTTAGGTGAACAGTGTTCTGAAAAAACTGCAGTTAATATACATAAATATAATTTTAGAGTTGTATGAAATATAAAATCTAAATATTAACAAAAATTCTAAACGTTACCATTATTATAGCTAGATGCACATCTTCATTTCTAATTTACTACTAAACAAAACTAACCCTCTTTTATTGCAGATATTGTATGTATTAAATTCGGTCTCATAAATCGTATTTATATTTTATTTTTTAGTTAATCAAAGTAGAATTATGTATGAAAATTAGTTATAGGTTATGTATATATTAATAACAATCAGTTTGTAGTGTTCCTCATGGGGGCACATTGTCATTATTTATCCGATTCAACAGGTTAACTAATATACTAACGTTACTTGAGAGGGTCTCTCAGAAGTGGATGATCCATTTGAAACACATTAGAATAACACACCGTTAACATTACTATAGCAAAGGACAGAATAAATAGACTGCGTGGACTTGAATCCATGTGCTTTTTAACCATAAATCACACGTGTTTCCTGGAGGAACGACCATTGTTCTTGAAGCTCGTTAGGGTAATTACTACGGGACTGAACACATCGTTAGTTAACTTTTGTCGTTTGTCAAAGGGTACATTGTCTCGTAGACTTGACTTGTTTGATCAGGAACCTACTTAACACGTATTTTCATGTTCATACACGTTCAGTCCTGTAAGGAAAATTCTCACCGTTTAAGAAATACCAATTTAAAGTGTTGTAAAAAATAAAAAATATGTCCTGTGTTTTCAGCTCGGATGACATGTAGTAGATAGCTGAATTTTTCCTAAACTGTGCGTAAGGTTTTGGGAAAATTATACAATGTAAAGGTCTTCGGTGTTGAAATTGGAGGATATATTCAACATTTATCACATATTTCGTAGATGTCATTCTCTTATGAGTATTTTAATGTCCAATATGTTTGGTAAAGCCCTTTCTTGTAATAAATATGGATGTTCAAAATTGGGTCATTTCTTTTTCTAAACACCTTGTATTTAGATTTTCAGCTTTTTCAACAGTGTAAAATTTTAAATGGATTTATAATTGATTATTAAACTGCAATTTTACAAATTTAGTTGCGATCCCATGAATCTGAACAACCTATATCGTATTGCAATAAATATCAGTTTTTGTTAGAAATAGCATATGTTTTTTATAAAATTAAAATAATAAATTGTTCTTTTTAAAAGGCATACTTTTTCAATTGTTGAAACAAATACACTTAATTATATTGTATACTGACTACGTTTTACATTTTCAAATAACAATACAAATACAATGTTTGAATTAAGTTCCTTAACTCACACATTGACTTTTGTTAAAATCTGCAATATTAATAATTACTAGCTAACTACACAAACTAGTAACAAATACTGAATTAAAATCGCATTACTAAATAAATAAAAAAAAAATTTCTGTCACATAATTGGTTTTAAAACGACATCGTAATTGAATGTGTTTATAATTTAGTAAATATTATTAAATGAGATACTGTTAATTCATTGTATTGTTGAAAAAAATTTATCGTGTTGCTAAACCCACAACACAGATATAACTCAAGTAGAGATTGTAATCGAAACATCGAGGGGGGACGTAATTACCCAATGTAATCAGGCGCATACTTCAGACAATTACCCCTCTTTAATGTAATGACAGGTTGTTGTAATTTAGGTAAAATTTAAAGTACGTTATTCAAATAATTTGGAAAGCTTGTAAACAGATTGTAAGTGTTAAGACATTTCTCATTTAATTTATCTATAATTATATATACTAGCTAATTAATTGAGGTTATATTTATTATTGTTTACTATTTTAGTTTAATTACTATACTCTGTCACATTACATTTTTGAATTTTACTATCAAAAACATTTCTAAACCACAACAAACAATACATTTTGAGTTTTATAACTGTTATAGTTAAGTTATTGTTCACTAACATACGATTCTGAAGTGTTGATTTTTATTTTAGTTTAAAGTAAAACAATTTAACCGTTGCAATAAACGTTTTGAAAACCGTATAATCTGTCTGTTCCTATGGAATATCACGCCGGGTATATAATTCATAGAAATAAATTTTCGGTGAAGTCGAGAGAAAACCTTTACCAAGCGTTATTACTTACGCTGCATCAGTCAAAGTATTTCAATTTTAAAATATTACGTACAGTAGTGCATTATTTACGGGCAGCAGTAGTTATTAAAATACATTATTCAGGGTTAATAGGTGATGTATTTTTATTTAATACATAGGTAAATTTAAACTTATTTTAACAATATTTTGCCAATTGTTTGTTTTTGGAGAGTAGACAGAGAAAGGTTAAGGAGATCGGCTTCCCTTAACCTTTCTCGGTACGGTGAAAGGAATATTATTTCAAACCAGATTTGTCGTATATCGGTGAAGTTATTTATCACACACACGCACACATGGTTGGACTGGTTCACCTACTCACCCTACTGGCACACGGATCTCAATCGTAACTTGCATGGGGCTGTATGCAATGGTGATTAATTATTTCTAGCGGGTCCAGCATAGTTGTCATTACGACAACCACTTCCATTAATTTTGTACTATGAAATGTAGGTTACCAAAAAATTACAACTTTAAAAGTAAATTTGTCTATTTTCTATTATTGAGGCAGTATTTTTTTTAAAAACATAAACTTTCTTTGATTCATTTTTTAAAGAATCCTTTCGTGTAGAAGACAGTGTCTACAACGGTGCAGAACAGTTGGTGAAACACGAACATATTCAGTCATGGGGTTGTTTATCTCAACCCTTTCTCACTTACTTTGGTTACAAAAGTACATACATTCTAGATTTATTGTTCAAATGCAATGTACTTATTTTCCTCGTAAACGTTTTATTCATAATAATACTTGTTAATATATAAATCTCACAACATATAGGCATATATCAGCCAACCAAATTATACAGGAAAAAATAACTCATTTCATTTTCATTATTTATTACCTAACAAAACATTGGTAAGGTTTCTTAGTTACACGTTCCTGGAAGACGTGGAATTATCTTATTAGTGAAGTCTATACAACATTACATATGTACAAGGTAAATGTCCCTCACTTACCTTTAAGCATTATATTGAACATTTAAATACACAACCGTACACAGACTTAATATAATAGACTTATTTGAGAGTAACATGAATATAGATCACAGATTAATCATTTTCTGTAATCATTATAGTCTAAACCACAAATTACAGTATTAAACGAGTAATCTTGGTTTTTTTATTATTCATTTCAATTTTCAAAACAGTATCATTGGCATGATACAGTCCCAGCTGACGAAAACGTCCAAAAATAACTTGACTATGACGTCAGCAGCAAGTGACTTGTCAACGTCAGCTGGGCAGGATGTTTACTGATAGTCCAGACAGATGATCGAGAAACAGTTGTACAATGTGCCACAATGTATCAACATATATTACTTAGAACGTTTATTGTTTGTGAAGGGAAATGTGACTGAACTGAAATTAATTTTCACTTTTGAGGGGTGTTGTTTATATTATAATATTAATTGCAGTTTGCATGACTCTCAAGTAAACAGAATTTCACATTAAAATTGTTTTTACACGGAAACAAATCAAAACTTTCATTACTATACATTATTTGTGTAATGTACCCTATAATATAAATTGAAACTCCTGCAGATAGAGTGTTTGTTATTAGGCCCAACGATTGCCCGACATATAGCAGTTTTTTGATTTGATAGATTGATACGTGTCAAAAAGTAGTTATTTAATTTATTATACAAATAAAATTATCAAAACCAATCCTGCCTCTGAACTTTCCATGGTTTTAATAATAACGAATTGCTTTAGTATTTCTTAAATAATTTTATTTATATTTAAAACATGTTTTTTTAATATAAATATCATTTCACTATGCACAGGTGATGTAAATAAATAAATAAATATATATATATATATATGTATATAATATATATAGAACTTGAATTTGATACTGTACTCCTGATCTACATTTATGTGTCACATGTAAAGAAAAACGTTTTGAATTCTTCTTAACAAAGTGTCCATGTACATATTTTTCAAATATAATACTTATTTTGAAATTAATACGTTTGAAAAAATGTGAAAACAAAATTAAATATAAAATAAAACCAATAATAACCGAGAATAAGACCAGTTAAGAGCAAAGTAAGACCGATTACTTTGACAGTATTGTTAATGCTGTAAGCAATTTAGTGTTCAATTTTATGATACGAAAGGGCACATAATATTGAGTGTAACTCTAAGAGCACCACGTAAAGGGGAAGCAATAAGCTGACTTTGGGTTCCGGCGTATAGCACACGAGGGTGGCTGTTTATCCCTTCTATAAACCTAAAGGGAGGGAATAAAACAAATCACGATAGTTTCAAATATATAATACTGCATTTATAGTGAATCTTCGCTCATTTGAACCACCGGTATATAGTAAGCCTATCTACGAAATAAGCTTACTATATATAAAGTACTGTATAAACAGTACACAGTATCCATATACTTTTCTCAGCCATTTCTCGTTTTATGATAACTTTTACATTATGATATTATAATTATGAAAGGTACTTGGAGGGTTGCATTAGTAGTCATGGTTCGTTATGCATTAGGTTAAATATTAGGGAGGAGGGTTGCTGCAAAGTACTAACTGAAGATAAGGGCAATAATAAGTTTGAAAAAATACTATATTTCAATATAGTAGTAAAATTGAACCTTTTTAAATGTGATTAGACAACACTTACTTCAAAAAGTAATATTGTTTCGACATACATACTAATCGATGTATTAACATAACACTCCTATCAAATATATGTGGAGAATAAAATACACACGTTAACTATATTTTATAAGAAGTTAAGTTTCTTATGCTATCACCATTTTGGCTAAGAAGATGCAATAAAATATTGTTTTAATTTATTCTTACCTTATATTCAATAGAAAAGTATATGCAGCTTATACCTAAAACACATTACAACCAATATTAATGAAAAACACGTGAAAAAATACTTACAATAATTAAGTTGTATGAAGAGCAGTACATTTTTTAAGTGATTTTTCACCATATTATGTTCTTAACATGATAAAAATTATACAAATAAATTTATTTCCATGAAAAAAGGTATTTTGAACTGGGACATACATATTTTACTGTCATGGATTTATATAGAACGGTATTTGGTCATTTCTGTCACTTTTGGATTGACGCAAACCTCTTTTTGGAGCAAGAAATGAATTTAAATGTTTGGATAAGGAAGTGATGAGGTCTACATAATGAAATATTTCTAAATATCTTCAACATGTTACTGTATCTAATTGATATACCTGAATATGCCCGTATACCCGAGGAGTGCAATAATTGATAAATTTCAAACTGACACTGTTCATGCTTAATTAAGGTACTACCTCACGTTAAACTCAACATTATTGGTGCAAAATTATTTAAACAAAACAATATTTTAGGTTATATGTAATAACATATGTTCATTTCTCTGTGATACACATTTACAATAATACGACTTAAGATAACTAAAATCTTTGTGATAAATTAGTAACGTCCCAGTTGAAGAGGTCTGACAAAAAACTGTCCTTACAAATACCTCACCTACAAATATATGAGTAAATTATTGCATCTACTAATAATATGGATCCCTCTAAATTTAAGGTAACATATTATGATCCCCCTCTATGAAAATATTACTATTATATAGGACGTATCATTATATTCATATACCATGCAATATGTCTCGATTAAAATGTTTAATATTATACAAAAAAAATGTGAAGATCACACCTAAAACATATTTGCTTTCTTTTAATTAATTGGATAGATGGTACGTACTGTTATATTTTATTACCTAACATTTTCTAATAAAATATGAATAATCAACGAGGGCTATATGATAAGTATGTTTTGTTTATGTATACAATAATTTGCAGTATTTCAGTGAAAGGTTTTCTATATAGAGTGGAAAATATATAGAAACGCTTTTACAACAACGATAATTTTTCCACAGATATTTTTTTAATTTAATTGTTTTTGATAATTGTGTTCCATAAAGTGTAATTTTTGATCAGAATAATTTACTTAAAACCGTTAAAGCGGAGAAATAATATTCTTGAAATTGGTTACTTTTCCAAATTACTGGTACTCTGGAAAGAATACACATTTGGAAGTCCGGTTTGCAGCAATTAATTTCTCTTAAATAGACCTTTCATTTGATACCAAACTTAACCTAGGCTTACGTTGAAGATTTTCGTTCAACTCCTCGGGGACCGTCCCCCTGAAAAAAAAAATGACGCTAATGGCGTCAAAAAGTATGATCTTTGTAACCATGATCATGTACAATAAATAATTTTTACAAGTGAAGTCAAACAAAACGTTTTCATATTTGTTTCACCCTTTATACACCCTTTATACAGCTTCCTTGTTTTATACATTGTTTTATCCAACAAATTTGCCATGAAATTCATTTCTAGAGTTTAAAATATGATTAAAATATAAGACGGAAGTGATTTGTGTTAGATATCCATTTATATTACACTGTGTTATAACGGAATATATCTAACATAACCTCTAAACAGAATCTATGAAATCTCGTGTACACACAGTATAACTAGAATTTACTTATTTCAAATTGGAACGTAGAGAAATATAAGTTGGCCTAGTCTTAGTATAATACAACTAAACTATTATGTATAACTGATATATCAACTGTATGTGTATTAGTTGATGGTATATGTTTTTATTCTTATAAATTAATACTTACATGCAAGCAGTGCACTTTTCCACACTAATTATTCACTATTTAGTAAAACCAAACCGAACTTAACTGAAATTACTACTTAAACACACTCAACCTAAAACACAATTCACGCACACATTTCACATGTTCTCACATGAACAGGAAGCTATGAACTAATAAGATTAGTTGCATTTAGAATACCAATCAGCTGATGTGTGAAAAGGCGATCAGCTGTTTTAAAATCAGCTGATTTTTAAAAGGCCGTAAACGTTTACTAAATCGGTGGATATTAACACCGTTTTCTAATCATATATTTTTTACTGTTTCTTTTAATAGTCCTAGTATTATATGTCTGTATTATTATAATAAAAAGTAAATTTACTCATTACGTATATATAAATTCAATAGGGAAATTATTAAATCAATAATTTACTAAAGCAATAACAATAATACGAATTAATTGTACTAAAATCTTTGTGATAAATTGGTAACGTCCCAGTTGAAGAGATTTGACAGAAGAACCGTCCTTACAAATATCTCACCTAGGCATAAAATATAAGTAAATTAGTGCATCTATTAATAATATCGATCCCTCTACATTTGTGGTAACGTATAATGATCCCCCTCTACAAAATTACAATTAATGTAAAGGAAGTATTATATGCCATAGATTATGTCGTAATTGAATATGTTTAATATTGTATTTAAACGTGAATATTATATGTAAAACATATTTGTCTTATTTTAATTAATTGAATGATTGGTACATACTTACCTCACATAACATTTTCTATTACAATATGAATAATAAACTAGGGTTATCTAATCAGTAAGTTTTGTTTGGGTACAGAATAATTTACTGTATTGCACTGGATTGTGTGTTTATATACACCTCACAGCTATGACTATGACTCAACAGATTTGCCATGATATTACAGCTCTACATTTTAAAAAACTGTTACAATATAAGACTGTGGTGATTTGTGTTAATTATCCATTTATTACACTGTGTGATAACGTAATATATATAAAATAACCTCTAAATAGAATCAATGAAATCTCGTCTACACACAGTATAACTAGAATTTACTTATTTCAAATTGGAACGTAGAGAAATATAAGTTGGCCTAGTCTTAATATAATACAATTAAACCAGTATGTATAACTTAGATATCAACTGTAGGTGTAGTAGTTGGTGATTTATGTTCTTATTTCTTATAAATTAATACTTACATGCAAGCAGTGCACTTTTCCACACTAATTATTCACTATTTAGTTAATAAAACCAAACAAACAGAACTTAACTGAAATTACTACATAACACACTCAACCTAAAATACAATTCACGCACACATTTCACATGTTCTCACATGAACAGGAAGCTATGAACTAATAAGATTAGTTGCATTTAGAATACCAATCAGCTGATGTGTGAAAAGGCGATCAGCTGTTTAAAATCAGCTGATTTTTAAAAGGCCGTAAACGTTTACTAAATCGGTGTATATTAACACCGTTTTCTAATCATATATTTTTTCTGTTTCTTTTAATAGTCCTAGTATTATATGCCTGTATTATTATAATAAAGAGTAAATTTACTCATTACGTATATATAAATTCAATCGGAAAATTATTAAATCAATAATATACTAAAGTATTAACAATAATACGAATTAATTGGACTAAAATCTTTGTGATAAATTAGTAACATCTCAGTTGAAGAGGTCTGAAAAATAAACCGTCCTTACAAATATCTCACCTAGGCATAAAATATAAATAAATTATTGCATCTATTAATAATATCGATCCCTCTACATTTGTGGTAACGTATAATGATCACCCCCTCTTTAAATAGATGTAAACGTGAATATTATATGTAAAACATATTTGTTTTATTTTAATTAATTGAATGATTGGTACATACTTACCTCACATAATATTTTCTATTACAATATGAATAATAAACTATGGTTATCTAATCAGTAAGTTTTGTTTGGGTACAGAATAATTTACTGTATTGCACTGGATTGTGTGTTTATATACATCTCACAGCTATGACTATGACTCAACAGATTTGCCATGATATTACAGCTCTACATTTTATAAAAACTGTTACAATATAAGACTGTAGTGATTTGTGTTAATTATCTATTAATTACACTGTGTGTTAACGGAATATATCTAACATAACCTCTAAATAGAATCAATTTGTTTTGGAAATCTCGTCTACACACAATATAACTAGATTATACTTATTTCAAATTGGAACGTAGAGAAATATAAGTTGGCCTAGTCTTAGTATAATACAGCTAACCTAGTATGTATAACTTATATATCATCTGTAAGTGTAGTAGTTGATGATTTATGTTCTTATTTCTTATAAATTAATACTTACATGCAAGCAACGCACATTTCCAAAATAATTATTCATTATTTAGATTTCGAAACTTAACAAACAGAACTTAACTGAAATTACTACATAAAGACACTCAATCTAAAATACAATGCACGCACACATTCACATGTTCTCACATGAACAGGAAGCTATGAACTAATAAGGTCGGTTGCGTTTAGAATTTAGGTTATGTTCTAAATGCAATCAGCTGATTTGCAAACAGGCGATCAGCTGATTTTGCCATCGTTTTCTAATCTATGTTTTTGACTATTTCGTTTACTCCTATTATTGTTATCAGTATTTATTATTAATAATAAGTAATAAGTAAATTTATTTATTATATGTGTAGTTAATGTATTGGGTAATTAGTAAATCGAAAATAAACCAAGTCAATCACTTGAGCTATTTATTTCAAAATATATAACTCCGAGTTAATTAACACGAAAGGCTGGTTGTTCTGATGGCACTTTAATTACACTATCAAGGGCTTTTAATTAGTCACTAGCCTTTATTTTGTTTCTCTAAATATTCTACAACTGAACAAAACATTGTTTTCAAATTATAGTTTTGGACTTATAATTTGAATTTTTCATAAATCTATGTTTCTTATATTAAGAGTTAATATATAATACAATTTTTTTGTCAATGTATGTATGTGAAATTTTGTAAAATAATGTACTACGACTATTTTTCATATACAAACTTGTACTTCCGTTACTTCCGACTTCGGTGGGCAGTTTTCCAGTGTTGGAATCCCCACTGAGCCAACGGTTGGTACTTCACTCGTTGAATAAACTTCACGCACATGCCTGTAGGCCCATTTAAACTAGCGAGTGAAGTTAAAAAAAAAATAAATAAATAAGTACAGACAGGTAAAGTCCAAAAATCCTTTGCTTTCTGATCATGATAACGCAGTGACCCTTCCTCTTTATGTTGTCTCATGTTATATTTTCAGGTAAATTTTGTCTGTTTTCTTCATAAACATTATTGCAAGCTTCATTACAAACAAAATTCTCCTAAAACCTCTCATAAAATTATTCTTTAATCTTGGATTACCTTTATTAGAACAATATTTACATGAGAAACGTATAATAAATTGTATATCAAACTTTGAAATAGAACACTACATATTGTAAGGAAGATAAAACTGATCGTGCAATACCTACAAACCTGGATTACGATTGGTGATTCTCAAAACTGAGAGGTTAAATATCCAGCTATTGTTTACCTTATAAATAGGTTAAGGGTTGATCTCCCCTCTAAGCCTGGGAAGCCCTTCCAGTTGGCCTTTTCTGCTCCACATTTATGCTGCTCGCCCTTTTGTGAGGTTGAAAGCATAATGATACTACTCAATACATAAAAAACACGTACTTAAGTTGAGGTTTACTTTGTATAAATTGAAAAGATTGCATTTGATAATATAAATTAATTTTTGGTTAGTTGGACAATATAATATATTTCTAACATGGTATGTAACAAGGTATGTTTGGTTGGTTTCAGTGTAAATCCATAATGATGCAAATGGACAGGGATTTTAAATTGCACGAATTAACAAATTACTTCATAGTTCATTTCATTAAAAATATATAACCACATATTAGAGAACAAAATAAACATAAGTCACTTTCCTATAGCCACAATGAACGCCTCAGTGGTAGTTATAAATATATCACAAATAAAGTAGATCTTAATACATCTTAAGTAAAAATTAGCAAATTTAGGGAAAATAAGGGAAGGTCTGCCAATGTGCTGGCCCTGCCATCCACATGGTAAACTGGAAAAATAACTACTGGACACATATTCAGTGGACTGTTGGATGAGATATCTGTATTTTTCTTCTCTGTGGTAGAGAGCCATTGTAATTAAATATTTTATAAACCTGTATTTTCTTCAACCTTCCAAGTTCTCAAAGTGATAAAAATTTTTAAATGTATTATTTAAATTGATCCTTTTGAATATTTGCTATTTATAACTCATTTTTTATTGTGTATTAACTTTACAAACTGGGTTTGTGGTACATATTTACTTCTATTTACATTTTACTTGATAAGGGAGTTTTATGCTATTAGTGTACCCAATAATTCACCGTTGTAATTTTATCAAACTAAATAATAATACCACTTCTCGCTCTGTTTGTCCCCTATCCTCTATATTTAACCCCCACACAATTGGTCTACATACATCACACTTTCTGACCATGGTATGCGTATGGTGGGCGGCAGGATATCACCAAGCGAGTTTGGGTGGAGGGGTGAAGAAGGGTCGTCAGAACCATAAGAGTGTAGTTGGGTAGACGGATCATCGTCACAGTATGTGTACATAAGGGAGAGAGTTTTCTGCTCTCCCAAGTTCATTTTGGCCGTGTTAGAGTGATGCTTTTAATTCCACAAAGTATGATTTCTCTAATATTAAAATATTTAGAAGAATGTGTTTTAATAATAGACTTACATTTATTATTATTATACAAAAATATACACTTAAATTATACAATTAGTATTCTCACATATTAATTAAAACAATCCACGCCCGACAAATGTTTTTGGCTCTAAGAAATTTTAATTTTTAACTTGGGGAGTTACCATGAGAAATCGATTGGCACCGGTCTCAACCCTAGAAAATTCTTATTTCTGCCTCAGGGGCTCCTAGACGTCTATTGTTATCACATTTTAGCATAAAAAACAATGTAGGACCATTATCGACTTATAGCACAAAGAGGGGTATCGAACTATAGGCATTTTTCTCCTAAATAACATTATACCATTAATGTTTGAAAGAGGCGACATTTAAAGGCTCTGCCCCTCCCTCCCCCCAAAATATGCTAAAATCCCAAATTTGGATAATTTTAAACTAATACTCCCAAGTGGGGTATCATATTAAAGGTATTCCTTTCTTAATTACTAATACATATACCATCAGATTTTAGAAAAGACTATGTTTATGGACTCCACTGCCAAAAAAACCAAAGTTATGGTCATACAGCTTATAAATCCGGCCGAGGCCGTTGGCCGATCTTCCTAACGAGGCGATATGTCGGGATCCACAAATAGG
>JAQJVL010009577.1:0-15517 GCA_035578905.1 Stictocephala bisonia | reverse complement strand
TTTGAAAGCATTCAATTTTTTAAAATATATTTTCTGTTCCAATATATTTAATTTTTATATATTTTTATAGATAATTTAATTCCTTACATGGAAACATATTTTGTTGCTAAATATTATCTTTTTTTGCTCTGCAATCAACAAAAAAATCAACAACGGAATTTTGGTATTTTTACTCAATAACTAACAGAATAGGCTGATACCTCTAGGAAACTTAGGCTAAGATGTTTTTTAATTAAATATAAAAATTATGTGTTTACTTGGCTATATATATATATATATATATATATATATATATATATATATATATATATATTTTGGATCTTATATTTATAAATTTAAAAAGTGCTGCTCACCTTATTTGTCCAACTGATGAATCCAAATCTGTCGCGATTCATAAAAGTTTATCAAAAACAAAAAATATAAACAAATGAAACTTCAGTAATGTATTCAAAAGTAAACCAATAAAAGTAATAAAATAGAGTATAGTTCAGCATAATTTATTTGATCTAGGCCTAACACTACATTATTAGAGTTGTCAATGTCAACATTACTTAGGTTAGGATCTACATCTAGGTCTACCTCATAAAGTTCATTTCTAATATCTGCTAATTCAGCACCTTCAATCCAATTGACACTTGAAACTAAACTGACAATGTCATCATCAATATCTTCATCACTTTCTTGTAAAGCTCTGTCTATTTCACTCGAAAATAATTCAGAACAATTCCTTTTTCGTTTAGGCATTGTAAATACAAACAAAACATAAAAATGACATAGGTCTAACCTAAACACTAACAATTGAAAACAAATAAAATCAGCTGTTTACCAAACTTTCCAGAAAAGAATGACAAGACTACAAAGACATATAAGTATAAATTCACTTTGTAATAAAATAAAAAACTCAATGCATTTACAATTTACAGGTACTAAAACGTTACTAGACAGTTCTCATCAGATTGGCGGATCGTCGGCTGTCGCCGTCTGCTAGCGCAGCTGCGCGGCAGACAACACAAAACTGATCTTGAAAACATACGACTCAAATAAAATGAAATAAATAATTTTTGTAATATATTTCGTCATATTAGTTTTATTTTAAGTACTAATCACTTCAATTAATTACAAAATATTCTTAAAAAAATTTTTCAAATTACAATGTTCTGATCACGGAACCACTCCGTGATGGTATGAATGGGTCACATTACGTCATCACGGAAGGCTTCCGTGATGGTACGCCAATGGGTTAAGAGAACCTTCATGTTGAGAAGCATTAGAACTGCTTTGAGCGAGTGTAGATAATGCCTTTATTTATAGTCATAAAATTAAGAACCTATTCAAAAATTAGGACTTTTTGTACAATCACTGTCATGTGTTCAAATTCTTCCCTTTTTTATATGCTATTTAAGTCCTCCAATATTTAAATGAGTAACAAATATAAAACTAGAGCGAATACCTTTCCATATAGCCATTCCAGACAGAACGAAATAATTTTCGTTAACACATAGGGTGCGGCCAAGTTACATACGGACAGGTTCCATCGCACGGTCTGTCGTCGGGTATATCCGTCGCTAGTCAGTTGAATTGTTATTTACTCAGTTTCAGCATGGCTTTCGTTGAGGAAGGGTCTTACGCTGTCAGGCTCTCACAAACATTGCTATTGTTCTTCGTGCACGTTGGTCTCAGATTTGCACGTGATTTTTGTTATCCCCCGATAATATATCATTGATTTCTTGTTTTGTACTCTGGCAAAAAAATTACATTTTTGAATAATAAACTCAATACATTTAAGTGATAAAGTTCTTTGACTCATTGATATTTTAAGTTTATTACTAAGTACAATAACAATTCTGTACAGAGGGCCGATTATGATGTCATAATTATCACAGAAGAGACCTCATAACGGACTTCTCTTATCATATCTAGGGTCTATTAATGTCAAGGGAAGATATTTATGAAAATTTTAAAATTGCCTTAGGCCTTAGGGATGGTTCCATAATTTAGCCTTCTGCACTCAATGTGTTAAGATTGACATCTGCAAGAAATATGCAGACGATTCCAATATCAAAATTTCTGGGAAAATAAGGAGGACATTGAGCTCAAATCATTCCTAAGACTATTGAAGTAGAAAGTACAAAATCCCTTGGTCTTATATTAGACCAACATTTAAGCTAGGATAAACATATTGACCATGTGGTAAATAGAATGTCTTCAGTTATTTATGCCTTGCGACAAATGTACAAAATCTGCAATTTTGAAACCCTAAAAGCCCTTTACTTTTCATTGATAAATTCATATATGTCCCATGATATAGCTATGTACAGAGCATATATATACGCTCCTAATATAGCTATACCATAGAGCATTTGCATGACAAAAAACAAAATTAGATAGAATTTTTCTACAACAAAAAAAAGCTTTTCAATTAATCTTTAACATACAAAAATAGAAACTGTGAAACTATACTTTTCTCTGCTAGAAATTCTGAAAGTCTATAATTTATACGTTTTTGAAACTATATTATATGTAAAAAAATTAATATTTCAACTAAAAATCCAAATATGCTTAACTATAATACCAGAAATGATCTGTATGTTGACCAACATAAATAAAAATTATTTGAAAAGAACTTGTTAGTTTCATTGGCATTAAGTTTTTGTTTAGCTTACCAAATAATATCTTACTTGAACAAAGCTTTTATATTTTTAAAAAGTTACTTAAAAACCATCTTTTAACATTATTTGTAAATTCAATCAACAAATGTTGGGAATTTAACAGGTAATTAAAAATTAATCAAAATGCACATGTATTACAACTTGGATGTAAATATTTTGATTTTCTTGTACAGAATCTTAGGTTTGTTTAGAATAATCCTTTGTTTGTAAAAAGGAAACATGTGAAAAATGTGTCAAATAATTAAATAAAATGCATGATAAATGATGTGTTATTAACCCTTAGTAGGTCGTGTCTTGAATCTTTATGCATCGGATCGCGCGACGTTCAAAAGACCGCAATGTGTATATTAACTTTTAATAGCTGTGAACTGCAAATACTTTTTTGTTATTTTAGTCATAGTTAATAAATGTTAGTAGAGGAAGTGAAATAACTTGACAATAACGACTTTCTGTTTGCAAGTATTAATATAATGAAACAAATTAGTAATACATAGGATACAAATAAAAAATTGTGAAAATCACTAATTTATATAATTGGTTATTGTTACAATAAAAACTTATTAGCCTTGAACTTGAAAAACAAATATTAGTGTTTATATATCAACCTTCATGGTTGGTCATTACTAATCATCATCTGTGTCACTGTCCACGTTGTCTCCAGCACTTTGCTGACAGGTAAATCGAGTGTGATCTCGACAGGTGAAAAAGTGGCAAATCGGGCAACGTGTTCAGCTTTTTCTGTTCTTCTGGCGACTGCACAAGTAGCAATGACCAGTTTGGTTGATCGTCTTCAGCAGGTCTGTTCAATGGAGTAGGAGCTGGCTGGCCAGAAATTTCTTTTACTCTCTGTCGAAAGGTCACAGGAAGGGATGTCATTGAAGATCTATTGACCATTTGTGGCCTACATAAAGCCATGCCTAACGATCGAATAAAGTTTCTCCTGTTAGACACTTTCTCCTCGCATTGCTACGAAGAATAACGTAACTGTTTATTCCTGCTATGTTAAGAAACGAGAAGAAAAGCGTCAACGACCATCGATTGCCCTTTTTTGCCACGGAATAAGCTCCTTTCATCTGGTCTACTGTATCCATGCCTCCCTTGTATTTGTTGTAGCAAGTGAGCATGATCGGCTTATATTTATCGCCGGTGTCTTCATCAATTGCATCTGTGTCATGGAAAGTAACAGCACAACTTTATTTTTTTTGGGACAAGAAAGCAGTGTCATGTCATTTTGATACGCAAACAAACTGGTGCATGGCCTTCTAATATTCTTTTCAATAAACGAAGGAGGAATTTCACGTTTGTTTTTCTTAAGAGTACAGGTCACAGTGAGAGAATGGTTCTTCAAAAGTTCTTTAGCCAAAGGAATCGAACCATACCAATTATCTAGCGTGACATGTTGTCCTGTCCCAGAAACAGACGCGATGAGGCGTATAGCTACGTCTTTAGCGTTATTGTTATGCCTGTAGGCTTTCCCACAATAAATTTCCAAATTTCCTGTATAAAATGTCCTAGCATCACAGAGTGCATACATTTTGAGGCTATAACGTGCAGGTTTGTTAGGGATCTTCCGCGGAAAGCTTCCGGCATCTCATCCACTGTCACGTACTCGCTAAGACTGTAGTATGTTTTGCATCGCTCAACAAATGCATGAAACACTTCACGAATAGGGGCCAATTTGTCACTTTCCTTTCTCTGTCTTCTTGTTCGTTTATCGTTAAAACGTAATGCTCTTGGAAGAAACTTGAAGCGTCTTAGGGACATTGTTGCCCTAAAATATTCTACTCCAAGTCCATCTGCTGACCATAAATCTTCGAGGCTTGTATATGACCCTCACACCGCCGCCGGTAAATAGGAATTTAGGCAGCGGCCGCAATCTTTTTTTTATTGCTCCAACTGATATAAATGAAGTTTTAAATACAATTGCAAGTCTAAAAAATAAAAAATTACTGGATTTGACTGTGTATCTGTTGATATTGTAAACAAATTAGCAAGAATAATCTCTCCTGTTTTGGTGTATATAATAAATCTCGGTTTTCAAACTGGTATATTTCCAAAAAAACTTAAAATAAGTAGTGTAGTCCCAATTTTTAAAAAAGAATCCTCAATTAAAATTGATAATATAAGACCAATTAGCTTATCTGTTTTTTCGAAATTTTTTGAGAAACTAATGCGGAATAGGCTTGTGCGATACTTAGATAGCGTTTCGTTTTTTAGTAGACATCAATATGGTTTTAGAAAAGGTATAAATACAGAAGACGCACTGTTAGCAGTTTGTGAGAAAGTCCATAATAGTTTTTAACACCAAAAATAAGTCTACAGGGCTATTTATTGATTTTAAAACGGCCTTTGACCTAGTAGATCATAACATTTTGCTAGCAAAGCTAGAAGCAGTGGGAGTTAGAGGTACTGCTTTGAAATGGTTTGATAGTTTTTTAAGGAATAGAGTTCAAAAAGTAAGGGTTTCTGACAAGTTAAGTTCTCCTCTATGTGTGGAAGCTGGAGTACCTCATGGTTCTGTATTGTCAGCTACATTATTTTTAGTTTTTATAAATGATTTACTTGAACTACCTTTTCGTGGTCACCCAAGTGCTTTTGCTGACGATATTGCATTTTTTTACTCAGAGACAAACATACAAAGTATTTGGGAAAGTATTAATGATGACCTGAATATCTTGAGTGAATGGTGTTTTTATAACAAAATAAAAGTTTATGTCAGTAAAACAAAATTTATAAATTTTAGTTAGGTAAATAGTTTTGAGTTATAAATTTTAGTTAGGTAAATAGTTTTGAGTTTCCTGCTGATCTGGTTTATCATGTGTCTTTTTGTGCAAGGTTAGACTGTAATTGTGAAATAATAGAAAAGAGTAATAATGTAAAATATTTAGGAGTTGTAATGGATCAAAATTTAAATTGGGGAAGTCGCATTTCTGTGCTACATAATAAATTAAAATTCTCTATTAGAACTTTTTATTTCCTAAGAAACTTTTGTGATCAATTTTTGTTAAGAACGCTTTATTTTGCTTTAATTGAATCTAGACTTCAATATGCTATTAGCTGCTGGGGAGGAGCATATAAAACGCATACGCAAAAACTTAGAATAACCCAAAACCATTTTATAAAAATTATTCTCAATATACAGAAAAATGACAGTTCTTATCCACTATTTTCCCATTCAAAAATATAACCCTTTCAGCATCTGTTTGTTTATAAAGTTTTAAAGCTATTTTATATTAGGAGTGGAAATACTGGTACAGATGACCTTTTTTACAAAACAAGAAGCTGTTATCAAAGAATGTTTAGATTGCCTAAAGTCAACAATTCCTTGTTTAAGCAATCATTTCAATATAATGGGCCTAAGTTTTTTAATCTATTGCCAACTAACATTAAAAAGTGTCAACATTTAAATTTATTTTTAAAATAGCTTAAACTATGGTTACTATCCACTCAACATTTACCTATGCTTAATGTTTAAGCAAATATTTCGTTAATGTTTAAACATAATTTATTTTAGTTTTTGAACAGATAATTTTGTTACTGTTTTTTCTTTTATTCTTTTAATAGATTTGAAATGTTTAGTTTATATAACAACCAATAAGTTTAGTTTTATGAGCCTCAAATAGTTTTACATTTTAGTAGCATAGTGTGTTTTGCTTTACACAGTTTTTTACAGTTTAACATATTAGTTTTTGTTTTATTAATATCATTTCAGGCGCCACGGAGGGCGAGTTAAGTTTTTACAGTGTTGGACTGGACTGATTTTAAAGAGTTTTGTTTAAGTGTTTTATTTATATTTTTAGTTTTAAGTGGTTGGCCACAAATACTGGTAAATGTGGTCACCTAGTATTCCTATTTTGTAATTAAAACCTGTAATGTGTTTTTTATAAAGGAATAAATTTCATTATTTCATGATGCTCTTAGCATACCTGCCAAGTACAGCAAACCAAGAACTGCATGGATTTCGTCTTGATTTGTTTCTTTAGCGTCTCTTTCACGACTGTAGTTTGTAGTTTGTTTTATTTTTATCGATCCAAACATTAGTGTAATTCACAATGTTTCGAATGAGATTGTCAGGGAAAAATAGCTTCCAAGAGGAGACAACTTTCAAGAGGAGACTTTGCAGTAGTTGCATCGCCTTTTGGACAAGGTAGGCGAACACCAATTCGTTCTGCACGAATAATATTGTGACGTCAAACTCTGCCGCGTAAGTTACCTAAATTCATGTGTGCATTCCACCTAGTCTCTAAGTCTCTTCCAAGAATGAAGTACTGGTTTTCCTCTGTATGATCTTCTTCTCTTTCTGAAAGATCCTCCAGGGAAGTTTCTGAGCTAGTTTCGTGGTCCAAATATTCTATTTCATCTTCAGATTGGTCATTTCCTTCTCTGTCGATGATTTGATCTTCATCATTTTCAACATCAGGATTATTTGTAAACAGTTGTCGTCTTTTAAGCTGTCTGTCCTCTTCTACTACACGCTCTGCTTCTCTTTCCTCCTTCTCAACGTTAGCTAGCATATTAAGTAAACGCCTAAACTCATCTTCATCCATTTTACAGTGAGAATAAGCACAACTTTGACCGCACAGACAGTGGCGTAATAGGTCGCGTGGCGTAGAAAATACCGCACCACTTACAAATCGACGCGCACTATCCGGTAGCCTTGAGCAAACTGGTCGATATTTTGTGAGAGTCGCGGGAGGGGTAGGGGGATATGACAAAAGGAAGGGACTGGGGAGTTATATTCCCTTTTGCGTGGAAATAATTGAGGGAAAATTTTAGAAATTTAGTACATTTTGATTTCTTACTATAACTAATTCACCCAGTTTAACAAAGAATAAACTATTTTCCACACAAGTTTACAGAACAAAAAAAGGAAAATGGATTCAACAGAAATAAATATAAATGTATAAAAACGACAGGAAAAAGTGATGGCTCTGGTTTCATTCCTTTTCTGAACTTTGAAGTCATGGGGAGGAGTATTAGTATGTGGAACCATGTACTACTTACTTCTGATATGCTAAGTGTGGAGAGACCCACTTTCATCTTAAGTGTACATTTGCTCTCTTGTCCGTTTGATAATCTCTGTTCCTCTAGACACTACTAGAGGCCAGGGATGTCAAACCAACAAGGTACTAAACTCTCGAGCATCATATATTTTGATGAATCTGTATTGTATCATTTTAAGCTCTGAATCCAAAAATATTTTTTATAATTTTATCTCTTATTGTTCTAGCTCTATGTGATTACATTTTTTATGTGCGCTGAAACCTAAAATTTGCTATAATATAGGTTCTAGAAGTCACAACAGACTGTTTACCGTAACACATTCACTGTGGGTGATGCACTGGTGCATCAGTCATTTTCTACTGGGATGCGCACGATGCATCGGTGTGTCCACTTTGAACGGCTGCTTGTATTTTATCAGGGTGCTCCCAGTACTCGATGTAGAAAAATGCTATTTTGTGTACATTGTCTGGCAATGTCACCAAATATTCTGTGTAGTTTGATTCTTGAATTTGTTGTTAGTTTTTTGCAGTGATTTGAGTTTGTATACTTTGAATATATAGTAAATGGTGTACATAATGTAACCTTTATAGTGTAAATATTTAGGTTATTTACAGTGTTTATAACATGACTACCTTCATGAGGTTTTCCTTTTGACAGAATATGAGTTATAGTGAGTCAGAAGTCAGTGAGTTTAACAATTTAAAGATATAACAGGAAATTCAGAATTTTTTATTACGGCTTCTGATCATGAATTAATATAGAGCAGTGGTTCTCAACCTGGGGGGCGCGCCCCCCTGGGGGGGGCGTGAGAGAATTTCAGGGGAGGCGTGAGGGTACAAAGAAAAAAATATATATATTTTGTTAAAAAACAAAAACTTTCAAAACCATCAAATAAACTTTCGTATTTAAATATATCTGGATTTTTATTTTGCATCTCAGCTTTTGCTAACGTAGAGTTAGCATCGTCAGTTTCATAATTTCACTGTTCTAACTTGAACCAACCAATTATTGACTGGAGGGGAGGCGTGAGCTATCTTCAGAGTTCAGCCAGTGCTAAAAGGTTGAGAACCGCTGATATAGAGGAAGAGAATGAACTGGTGAGTTGAAGGGCATTAAATATTGTTAATACCTAACATATGAACTATAAATATTGTATGAATTGTACATGAATCGATTTTACTTCTGAATATGTTGAAATATGTAAGCGTGCGGCCATAGTGCCGAGCTGGGCAAGGCAGCTCTGCACCCCATGTTACGCGAATCCATGCGCTGCCCCAGCAAATGTGTTAAGGGCTCATTTGAATCCTTTCCCATCCTATTGTACAAGCATCTTCTCTCTGTTGCACTCTGATTTACTTTCAGCCACAACTTGCAATGTGTCAAAACTAACTGTAACTTTAGTTCTGCTACAGATATTAGCATAAATATTGTTGTATCTTCAAGTCAGTGAAATTATGAATATTTTGTGGTTCATCAAAAGATATATTTCAAATAGCTCTTTATTTATACATAAACCTAGATTTACAAGTAAATTGGGAATTTTGTCAAAGTTTTATACCTGACATCCACTGAGAAAATAATGAGCTGTTTCAGGCTACTTAAAGCTTATAGCTCCAAGCCACTGCCAATGTCATTCTCGTGAAACAATTTCCTCTTTTGTGTTATTAAAAAAGTAGTAAGTTTTGATCAAACCTGTTTTATTTTTCGGTTGATAGTTGATGTGTTCCTTAACCTGTTTCAGTTCTTCCAATTTTTAGACATGAACTTATGCCTTTTAATGTTTATAATTTTCTTGAGTAGAATAAATTAAATTAATGTTGCTGATATTTTCTTTGGCCCATTCAAACCATTGGCGTGGTATCATAATCTGTTCATTGTATACCATAGCAAACTCGCATGTGCAGTTAAACTTTTAACTGAGCCACTGACACATGGATTTTTCCATGTGAAGATAAGAATGATGAATGTTTATATTCACTCTAATTATATTTTTATATTCTATTCTTATCTACAGCGTCTTATCATATCAATACATGTATTACTTTAAATTAAATCTCTACAGTGTGCAAGATGACTATAATACTGAACCACCATGAGTTTTTTACAATAAAAGCTGACCCCATCATCATCATTCCACTTTGAAATTGTTATGATTCTGTCTAGATTACAACATGAAAAATTTTTTAATTAAAAAAAATATTTTCCATAAAATTTAACAAAAACAATTTTTTGAGTTTTACGAAAATTTGTTAAGTGTGGTATTAAATGAAAGCCTGTTTAATCCTCTTTAAAATGAGCCCTTAGCTGTTTTTAGGACTTAAAGAGCCCGAGTTCTAACACGTGTTAGGTTTGAGCACTCTTAAAAAAGTAAAATGTTCTTTTTTTCAAACACATATAACTAAAAACTATAATAGGTAGAATTAACAAAAAATTTATATAACCATATAAACCAAATTTCAAAATAATCAATGGTGATAAAGTTAACAATTATTTATTTATTATTTTATTTTTTTTTATTTGGCCCACAGGCTAAAAGATGTGTATAATTAATTGATCTCTCATCCATATTTATAAAAACCAATTACAATTGACTTGACTGATCACAGTTTTTCAAAAACTATGAGGCTTCTGGCCATTAAACAAGGTACAATATTCCTTATAGGCTCTAGATAGGTACTACGAAATGTCTTTAAAATATTTTATCTCAACAACCTAAAATAAGGTAAATCATAAATATTTGCTGATATCAGTCAATTAAAGCCTCTCTTAACGTTAGAATGAGAGAGAGCTTAGAACTTGATGCAACTTGACATAAGGGGTTATATTTGAACTTGTACCTAAGCTAAAGTTTTTTTTATTTATTTCAATGGAAAAATACAGTTTTTAAGGGGGTAAACAATTCCAATGCTTTTTAGGTGATAATATGACGTCATAAATTCTGGGTCCCTAAAGGTCCTGCAACACAAAGAGTCCCATTGTAAGAAAAGTTTTACTAATGGCTATATATTGTCATATATCGTAAATAATAATGAAATATATCATTTAACAGAGAAAAGAAACATTTAAAATTCTTATCAGCTGATGTTTTAACGTGTCATAACTTATGGAATCCTATGGTGTCCAGAGCACCGCTTAGCGTCCTATCTACGTCACTCAACTTGTCGCCAGAAGAACTCTCCGAGTAGTCATCAACAATGTCCAAAGTCATACTAACAGCCATGTTTATAGTTGTCCCAGCCATTACTATACAAATAAAACACTATTCACTAACAAAAACTAATCAATACTGTACAGGATTCGGTAATCAAACTGAGAATCTATCACAGCACGGAACACATACGTATACAACTACCACGCTGCGAGAACTATAGCCAACTAAATCAATACCTACAGTGGAAATCCCGACGTGGAACGAATAGGGGCATAGAGGCCCGAAGGCCTGCTGCGACGAACTTGTTAAAAGAGAATATACCTTAAATTCATTTTCAATTACTCTGAAGTTGACTAACTCTGCAGACGATGTGATTCCTCAGAATCATACAAAGTGTCGCTATCACATCAAGTAAAAAATTCCAATGTCCCACTTATATTATTCTAAAATGCTTTTTCTTGATTGACATATTTTAGCACATTGCTTTACAGAAATGTTACTTAAGGCTTCAGAAGAAAGATGTAAAATATTCAAAGGTGATACATATGTAATTGTAAAACACTATGGACATAGTCTACAAACAAAATTAACAACTTTGTTCTTATTTTCTTTTCCCTTTTGCACTTCTATAATTACATAACATTCTGATTCGGTTAGTCAACAAAAAATAACAGTGGCAGTGCGACTCTTCTTTCAATATTCCTCCAACTTTAGTATAAAGATTACACTCTTTCACCGACTCATCAAACTCTCTTGCATTCCATTTTTACGTAATCTTGATTGGCAACGTAATGACGATAAATGAAAAATAAATGATTGTAAGTTTTTAGACAAGACAAAATATTTTTATATTTAATTAATGATCATAAAGAACAATAATGGATCAAAATTAATACAAATAAATTTAGAACAAGTAAAAATTATAAATGAGTACAAAATAATTTATGTCAATTACGGAATATTCAAAAGGTGTTTATTATGCAGGAACAGTTATTATAAAGAACATATTAAAAAAGATGAGCAAGCTAGTTCGATGAATAAAAATATGAAATAAAAGTTTGACAGAAGGGAGTTATAATTGAATGTGCGTATAGGGTAATAAAATTAGTAATATTTGGATTGAGCCTATTGAATAGTGAATTGCTTCATGGAATTCCTCCAAGCTGTAAATGGATCTCTCCAGTAACAAAACCTGCAGTCTTCTGCTCAGAACTCTTGGGTTGCAGCTTGTAAAATTATTTGAATGTTTATTTATCTAATTCTTATCAGTTGTTATCTAATGAGGATTTATATTTTTTGATAAAAATAACAATGGTTTTCTCAAGAAGATGTCTCATTTTTAGTTCTTAAGATTACGGTATGAGTAAAGAACTTAAATTTATTTTAAAGTATTTTCAGTATATAACCTGCGTCAGATATACAGCAGTTTTCCTTTTACACATAGATATCAGTATTTTCAAAAGATAATGAAAAACATAAAAATGCATAGAATAGAGTAATATTTTACTCCACAAAATAACAAAAATACAAACGGAATTCTAGCCATCTCATCAAGTAAATGATGGCTAGCACAAAAAATATAACTTTAAAACAATATTTAAATACAGTCAGTTAATCAAAAACCAGGCAAAGCAGACAGCTCTCTGCAGCGTGGTTAAACTTAAAATGTTATCTTTTTATTAGTTTTAATTTTATTTATGTTGTACTAGAACTAATATACTATAACTATACCAATCCTATAACTACTCAAATGCCAATCAAATAATATAGAACAATACTACAACCAATCAAGCTCTTTTTCATGTGCCTACAAAAAATAAACTCCTAAAAAATTAATTAGTAATGGACAATAAATATGTAAATAAAATTAATTTTTTTTTTTTTTTTTTTTTTTTTTTTTTTTTTTTTTATTTGTCTTTAGATTAGTGTTTCAAACCAAAAATTTACTTGATCTTTAGTAAGGAGCCATTTCCTCAATTTTGTTAAAAATTGATTAATGTATGAGTTGTTATTTTTAATTCCATTTGGAATTTGATTAAAAAACTTAGATCCTAAATAAGTAAAGCTTTGTTTAAATATACATTTTTTTACTTTGGGTCTTATCATTGATTTTGTACATAAATAGATTTCCCATCCAATGTTAAATTGAAGGGCTTGGATTATGAAGGGGCTATGTGTCAAAGTGCACATTTTGAGTAATTGAAGTCTAAAGTTTTTTAGTTGCAATTTTTATTTCAACTGATGTAGAGAAAAAATAGGCACATGTAATTGTTCCAGAGACTTATTATTTTCAGTCTAAATCTGTTATTTGAATAAGGGTCTAATATATTTATATACAAATTAAAAATAATGTACATAACTCCTTCATTCACACAGGGCAATCTTTTTTTAGTAAATAAATCAATGGAAGAAGGTGTTACGATAGAAAACAATACTCTTATACATGAAAACAACTTTTATTTAGGCTATTCTAACATGACTTATGAAAAATGTGACGAGATATTACCAAACAAGTAATAAAGTGTCATTAACAAGAAAAATAAAATACTTATTGATAGGAAAACACTTTAGTTCTTAAATTTCGATTTTTGCACTCAAAAAGCCTTCATGTAGTGGTCACTCCGTTATCATCATGTTATAAAACCACCTGTGTTCCTCAGGAATAAATGGTAGTTGCTCTGCCAAGTCCTTTTTTTTCTCCGTTGAGAGTTTTCCTGTTTTTTGAAGTAATCGAGGTATTTCTATGTCTATGTTCATGACCTCTTCTTCTTTTTTAACATATCGTTTAGTATTAACTTTTTTGATTGGAGTGTTGGGATCGTATGATTCCTTAAATAAGTAAAACCCAAACTCATCTACTCTTATCCATTTGACACCATCTCTAAAATGGACATTTTCTCCTAAGAGGTCTTTCTTCCTGTTGTAAAGTTTCATTTTGATCATGAGGTCATCAGTTTTACTGAAATGGTTAGCCATATCAATAACTCTACTTTTCTTACATGATCTAGTGATGATTTCTCGGTACTGTTCAGGGAGATAGATACATTGATGTTTTCTTAACTCCTTTTCTATCCGGCCAAAGTGTCTGTCACTATCAAGATAAGTATATCCCACCTCCGGGAATTTATGATCAATAACTTTAAACCTACCTCTGCTGATCAATTACTGGTAAAGACAAACAATTAAATGATTTTTATTTTGGCCGGAACATGAATCAGACCAAATTATAATATGCTCCTTATCTTTCAAATGCTCATCGAGTTCAAAAGCAGTGAGCATTGAGCTAAAAATCTCAGAACTGCCTCTGCTGGCTTGATCCTCAGTCCAAGTGCAGAAGATTCCTTTAGCCCCCTCATTAGTTGTAATATGTATTCCTAGGTTGTAAAACCAAGCTTGGCGTAAATAAAATGCTTTTGATGTACTGATTCGGGGTAGAGGCATTGTCTGTTGCAGATCAACGGTTATGTATGCTAATTTGTTGTTTGATTCAGCCAAATCTCTATCTGCTTTCATAGCTTCGAATGCAGCATGATAGTTTTCTATATGCTCCTCATCCTTATTACCTGCATCACATTTGCTACAAGTATCAGATCTTGGACTGCCAAAGGATAAATTGAAACAAGTCACAAAAATGTGACGATAATAACTCTCTTTTACTTTACAAAACTTTTCAGGTAGATTTTTGTCTCTGCATTCACTTATGTACATCTTTTACATTTTAGAGAGAGACAAAATTGGGGACAGATATTTTTTTGACATGTTGCAGTTTCTTGAATAATGAGACTCTTCTGCAGGGAATTTGGATATATGTTCAATTATAGAATTTTTATTTCATCACTCATTTTGTTTGGCCTGACATTATGCTTACCTCTTTTATCAGGTTGAGGAGCTGATAAACCAGTTTTAATTTTGTTTTGAATCACTTCAGTCTTTTTGAAACTTATTTGATATAAGTTAACAAAGGCCTTTTTACAAACAGGTTTTTTGTCGCCTCCCACATTGATAAAATATTTAAATGAAAATAATTTATGTTTTACAGCTCCCTTCCTAGTTCTCTGAATCGGAACCTTTTCAATATTATTGAACAGCAAAGCATTTTTGGCGTCAATATTTAGTTGATAAAAAGACTTTAAAATGGACTTCCGATCTCCTTCATCAAATGTGGTAGTACAATTCAAACGAAATTTTTCATGACAAAGGATCCCTAACTTTACAGATTTCTTAGGAATAATATCACCTTTATATGATACATAGCTGTCGCCTGATCCTCTTTTGATTGCCGCTTTTTTTCTTTTTCCATTCACTGGGGTTTCTTTTCCTTTTCCTAGAATTCTTCATAAAAAAAGGCTTTTGTTTGTTTTTAATATGCCTATTTATTGATGGAGATAGCTTGTTGTATGACACTTTCAATAAATACTGAACAAAAACACATCTGCTATTGCATCAGCTGTTGAATGCATGAAGGAGTCATGTTGTTGTTTTCACTCCATACCCTCGTGGAAGATGGAGTTATTGGCACATAACCCATTCTTCCTCTATGGTTATAGAATAAAAGAGAACATAACCCCTTCATCTTTATAATATCTAATATTTCTGTCTGTATTTTTAGAATTCTGACTATGTGGCATATTATTTGGGTACATAACACCTTCATCCACTGAAATAACTGATATTCTCAAAAAATGTAACATAA
>JAQJVL010009576.1:0-15534 GCA_035578905.1 Stictocephala bisonia | reverse complement strand
TGAAAGTGCTTTGGTCAAATCTGTTTAAAGGGGTGTATATTTGAGTTGTTCCATTACCAAAATTTTGTATTAGACTGGGCTTTTTAAAATTTTGAGTGGTGCCATTACCAAACATTTTAGTTTTTAAAGACTGGGCTTGTATAATTTGAGTGTGTGCTATTACCAAACATCTAGTATTAAGAGCTGGGCAAGTATAATTTGAGTATGTTCCATTACCAAACATATAGTATTAAGAACTGGGCTTGTATAATTTGAGAATGTGCCATTACCAAACATCTAGTATTAAGACTGGGCATGTATAATTTGAGTATGTTCCATTACCAAACATCTAGTATTAAGTCTGGGCTTGTATAATTTGAGAATGTGCCATTACCAAACATCTAGTATTAAGACTGGGCATGTATAATTTGAGTATGTGCCATTACCAAACATCTAGTATTAAGACTGGGCATGTATAATTTGAGTATGTTCCATTACCAAACATATAGTATTAAGACTGGGCTTGTATAATTTGAGAATGTGCCATTACCAAACATCTAGTATTAAGACTGGGCATGTATAATTTGAGTATTGTAACAGGTCCACCAAATTGATAGGCAAATTAATTAGTTTAGATAAATAATAAATTATTATTATAGAGGAAAGAAATATATTTAATTAAAATAAAAAGAAGTTTTAAATCATATTAGAGAATTGTCATGTGGAAAAATAACTGTGGGACAGACGAGAGGTTCAGCAATAAACCACTGTAAACAAATCCTTTGTTCAAACACAGGATGGGTGGGACGAATTCCAAGAATTACAGGAGACATGTGTCGACTAGTCTGGGTGGCACCAGATAACAATAACATTCCCGGTTGCAGTCGACAACGAAACCGATACACCAAGAAAACGGAAAACGGTGTTCATACGGAACTAGAACCGTCAACTCCCGCCCAAGTCTACCCACTCCAGGACACAAAGAGAAAATACGTACAAACTACGTTTAAGTCACAACGAATCAGGGCACGAGTTTTGACAGGGACCAATCAGAAGGAACATTTAGTTCCAGAAATATCCCGAGTTGGTGGCAGCACAGATGACGGCAATAAAAACAAACGAAGCAAAACCAGAAACGGTGACAAGTCTCTAACCAAAACACCACTCGTAATAACCTGCGAAGGAAAAAGAGGGAGAAGTCAAGTCCCGAACGGTAATAATACGTTTCCACAACTCCCAGTCCATCTTAGAAGAGATAAAACCAACCAACAATGTAACTACTTCTGTTCGGTCCTAGAAGATCCGCATGGCACATATCATACATAATAAACTCACATTTGTAATACTTTTTAAAGATACTAAATATAGTTTTAAACCAATAGCATGCTTTACAACAATGGCTTGCGCGTTAACCTAAATAATAATGTAACTTTAACGAATACTTTGCACTCCAGCACACGTTCAGTGGACATCATCAAACGAAGGAACTCAGCTAGAGTTTTAAGTTTAAGAACTAATTTAATAAGATTTAGATTAGCAAAATTTCCATTAAATGATATAAAGTAGAATCTTTTAATTACCAGAGGTTAGATTTTGAGTAAATTTAGTAAAGTTTTTTTAATCTTTGTGAACAAAATGTAAATAGAAGCACATAAATATGTTAAAGAACTTTATGTTCTTCATATATAACCCTGTGAAACTACTTGACAGTTTTCTCATCGCGAATTAAACCCGAGTATCGACCTGAGAACATAAAAAAAATTAAGAGTTATCATGCTAAAAAATAAAAAATAATGTAACGAAAGAGAAAAAGAGGGTGATGGACAAGTGTGCGCGGTAGTGAACGTGATGGGCGGAGCGAAGAAGCATAGCGATAGTAGTGTTACAATCAGGAATGCGCCCGACACAACGTGTCTGGGACGACCACTAAATAGTCAACACACACTTAGACATTCGCTAAGACAATAAATTTTGTTCATAATCTATTTACAAAAAAAAAATATCTCTAATAATTCGTTTAATCAAGACATTTAAATGCTCGTTATGACGAGCATAGGCTATCATGTATAAAGTAATTTTATCTTATTTTAATAAGAAGTAGTTTGAATATAAGGGAGCCTAACTGATTTAACTACAAAAATTTAAGAAGAAAAAACTCATAATAACTTACATACTTTGTACTTGATTAAATATTTGCAATAACAATGCAAACTACACATTGGTAGGGAGGACCACCGCAAGTTGGACTTCGAGATGACTCTGATGTGTTCTTTGAACAATCATCAAGAGACTCACACACACACACACACACACAATTAAGCGACACAAAACAGACTGAAGATTACGGCCAGACTTAAATAAAGAAGCTACACACTGTCCAATATAATGGACATGTAGCAAAAATAAATAATAAGTATGGCCCAAAGTTTAAAGAAATAAAAACTACCACAGTCTCTAAAACTAAATGAAAGTTTTAGAAAGCACTAAATATGACAAACTTAAGAGACACAACCTTAAATAACATAACATACACACCACAACCTCAGAAACTAGAACGCTTAATGATATAAAAACATGAGTTTCAGGGCAGATAAACAACCATTTTGAAAGCAGCTAGATCCCAACAGCGACACTAGAAAGAAGTAACAGGCTAGATGTTAAATAACTTAGTGAAATAAAGGAGGTTAGTGTTGTGAAAGAAGTAGAGAAGACAGAAGACTAGCAGAACCTCTGAGCAAGAGTAAATAATGATGGAAGGACAAGCCAGATTGTCAAATTAAGATAGAGTTGCTCGTTAGGAGGAGCGCGAAAAATGAAGGCGAACACACACACACTAATTACTCATACGGAGCGAGATGGAGGTTAAGCCTAGAGGAAAACAGGTATAAGATAGAAAAGAGTGAATAATAATAAGAATGAACTTAAATGAAGGAGCGAAACTAAGTAGATATAGGTTAGACTTTGCTGGTAAACATAACCAATAAAATAAACTCTAAACTTGATAAAATAAATGTAAGGTTAGATGAAAAAAGTGGTTGATATAAAAGAAGTCTCATAATGATGTCACGTCAAGATCTGAACAATGAATCTAATGTGAAATACATAAACACATAACTCTAGAAGTTAGTGACTCATAGGATCAGCGGAGTACTAAAAGACAACTTTGTCAATGAAACTAAAAGAGTAATCTGTAGATTTTGTTTGAGTACATTCCTAAGATGTTAACACTTAAAAAGCGCGCAAATGCAACACCAAGAGAGATAGCTATGAACTAAATAACCAAACCATGCCCTAAAAATAAATGATGAAAGAGAAAACAGAAAGGGTATCTAAACTCAGTGTTTAGAATACAAAAAGTGAGGAACAAATAAACTAAAACCCATAGCACACTTACGGTATCTTCAATTTGAAAACGTTTAGTAGATGACTTACCTCTGTTCAAGCAAAATAAAAAAACTAAAATGATTCAGAAGTAGGCTTGAGGACTAAATGATTTCTTTGCAATTTGAGATGGAGATCATAAATAAATAGATGGGGTCTAAACAAGCAGAAAGAAGTGAAAAAGTAATAATGATGGGGGTGTAAAACTTTGATGAAGAGACATGGAAGATTTTTGTAAACTATGTGATGAGATACTATGACATCTCATGTTTCGCTCAACCTTTAAATATAAAAATGAAAAAAGTTAAACCACATTGTTCCTCGGACACCTACATTTGCCCCCCCCTCAGAAAACTAAACTATAAACTCAGCATTGTTCAATAAAAAATATTTAAAAAAAATAATAATAAATAAATATGATTGAAACAATAAAACTTTAATAATAGGGGGTTTTGTATAAAAAATAAATAAAGAAAATGTAAAACTGAGAAGTAAGTAAAAGAATGTTCTAAATTAGGTCATAGATACAACTCCATATCACTACAACTAATAGGCTAGAAGAAAATTGTAATATATGACAGTAAAGCGGAGTGATTTTGTGACAGATGCGAATGGGAGACTTTTTCTAAAGATAACACATTCGAAACTACACTTGCCATTCATGGTAAACTAAGGTATAAATAAATATAATTAATAGTAAAAGTAACTATTAAAAGAAAACAGAATCATAGATCCATAAATAATAAATATATGGTAAGCCTAATTAACAGTTTTGTGAAAAACATAATAAACAGAGAGTTGTTATTACAGATATGAAAAGATATTAAGTAATTTTAAAAGAAACTTTGATATTAACATGCGTTAAATGAATATAAAACAAATATAATAGGAGATTGATGTGATATCAAGCTGAAATAGGGAGATTGTTTAAACTACCCCTGTTAATATAATTGTTTAAGTCCATATTTTGAATACAACATTGTAAAATATGCCATGATGTTAGACTGAAAATGCATCAAACTTTTAAAAACACTTTGTAATTTACAAATTGTTATTGTTTATAAGGAAAACTTACTCAGACAACAAGATGATATGAATCCAGGAGTTTTTAACGAATGTAATGAAAGGAGACAATTTTGAAAAGTATTTTATTTTTATTGTAATAAATTGCTTGTGGTTATATTGTGAAAATAATCAATTATGTAATTCTGATATTGAACAAGAAGAATGAGTACCTATGTTTTACTAAGATGTAAAGGAGATTCTTTATAGATAATTTTTTAATGCAATTTGGTATATGGATGATGTCATTATGACTTAATAATGTACTGGTCATACACTCTGTATGTAATTTTTGATAACTTAAATGACTTTCAATCATTTAAAGAAGTTTATGAAGGGAGAACAGCCACTGTTAATAGCAGTACGATTCGAACATTAATATTCAAAACATATTCACACTCTTCTAAACTTCTAAAATCTTTAACGCCATAGGTAACTCTATTAAATCACACAAGTGGCACAGCTGTTACAGTTTCCAGGTGGTGGTTCTATCCTTGACGATAGCGTCTAAAAACTAAAAGCTTACAGTGATCAGTAGCATAGCAAACCCCATTTACACCACGAGTCCATGGTAAAGATACACACCTTAGAATTAGTAAATATTAAACGTATATACAACGCGCGTAGGGTTAAAAAGCGAGCAATGTAAAAATACTTTGTAATAATGTAATGTAATTTTTGATGGCCAAATTTTTTAGTACGGCAAGTGATACAAAAACAGTGATAAGAATCACAATTTAATGAATAAAGTTGTAACTACAATGTTTTTGATAAATTATTATGACATTTTCACTGTCACAGTGATGCAAGTCAGAAAGACTAAAAGACTAGATTACTATATGAGTTAGGTTTATAAATGTTTTCTTATCACGCTAATTTTTCAATCAATTTAGTCTTATGAATTGAAAACAACAGTAATCGCTTCAGCAGTTAGCTAATTTATATTGTGCTGTAAGATATTTTATAATATGAAAAGTAATTAAAGTAAAGGTTCAGGTAGAACATTGACATTGCCATGAAAACATTGCACTCGATGTGACACTAGGAACAATAGTGAAACAACTCAGGTAATAATTATATAGGCAGCAAAACCAGCCGAGCCAACCAGTGGACATTTTGGCACAAAGTGGACCTGTATGGACACAAATAGTCAGTGAGTGTCGTCCTACGCCGATATGGGTCTGGTTCTGGAGTGGACCCGACCTTATCTCCCGAGAATCACATGGTGTCTTGCCGAGAGCAGCCGCGCATCAGTGACACACCCAAGTAGAATAATCACCCCAGTGACTTTTGGCCCTGTGCATCAACGTCTGCAATCCAGGCACACAGCTCCCCTACAAGACCAACAAACCTTATCATAGAGCCGCATTGATTGAGGGACACATGCAGTCAATACCTCATCTATGCACTTGGTCATATCATCGAGCCTGCTCAATTCTATGTGAACACATTCCAGCAACCCAACGGACGTGTAAAACAGACATAGTTGGTGTTTGATTGTACATTCATTACAATCTTTTTAATCTACAAGACTCTTAGTTTTTGTGAACCGGCCATTATCAGAACTTAACTCTGGTTTTTCAATACTTTAAAATTAAAACAAAAACAAGGTCGAACTAGTGTAAAACTTTACACTTGGACCGCATCCAGTTTTATAAAAGTGAGTGACTGTTTTTAAGCTTTTGTCATAATAAGCAATAACTTCTGAAGAAAACCAATACTCTACAAGAACAATTACAATGTTCCAGAACCCTGGCCCATACTTGAACACTATGGTGTTGTAAATGAACTATCCCAAAGTACGTGCAGTGACATCAGACCCACTGGCGTAGCAACAACTTGACAATATGTTTCAAACTAATAAATAATAAAAATAAATATTATGCAAATATGTATGGAATAAATAATAGCAATAAATAAATAACATATAATAAATAAATAACAAAACCTAAGTATAAACAATTTATAAATGATGAAATTTTAATAATAAATAAATGACAATGGTGTTTATTGATAAATTTTTTATATTATTCAATAATATATGAAATATAAATATTAATTCAAATAATAATTTTATTACTAAAAGGAATTACAATAATTTTTATAATAAATTATAAAGTAACAAATAATAATAATAACTTGCATCAATGACAAAGAACTATGTAATGCATCTGTTGATTAGTAAACAATGTATAATACAAACTATTTTTGTATTAAAATAGGAGTTGATAACTTATTGTTGTTAATCAATACTTGTATATAATTTGATGATATGTGTACCATGTATTTCTGATAAAGGTATCGTTTTGTTTGATAACTTTGATTAAGGACTGATGAATTTCATTCCAAATAAATAATAAGTATAATCTGATGACTTATTATGTAAATGAGTTGGTAATTAATGATGTACAACTTTAAGAATTAATCATTTGTTGAATAATAAATAATATGTAAAAAGTTTTAAGGGATCTTTGATTTATTGATCAAGGATAAATGTTAAGACTCAACTAGAGATTGATGATATGTATGATAATATAATGACTTATTGATGATTGAAAATGTATTTGAAAAATTGTTTGTGATCAATGGCTGACTTGATAATGTAAAGATTTGTTTTAGAGGTAATGATTTATTTGAGAATGTTGTGGATTGTGTAATGATTAAGAATTTATTCAAGAAATTAAAGAAAGATAAAAGATTGATAACGGATACTTGTATTTAAAGAAGGGTTAATGGGATGAAACATGATTTTAGAGTTCAAAGATGGTTTAAAGGGTTGATAATGGGATTAAGTATCTAAAAGATGGTCTAATGGTTTGGTAATAGATATTAGCATTTAAAGACGGATTAAAGGATTGATGTCGAAGTTAAGAATTTAAAAATGGTTAAAAGAGTTGAGAATTTATTTGAAATATATGACAGGATATTGAAAAATGATTAACAAATCAATATAGGATGTCGATGAAATACTTAAAATAAATAAATGATGATTCATTTATAAATTGATGAACTATATAACATGTTATTGTAATGAATAGTCATGTGATTTTAATGATGATGTTGAAATACAATAACTGAAAGTAAGTTGATAATTAATTAATTTTGAAGTGTAACCTAGTAACGGATGACTTATATTTTGTTGATTTTGATATATGACTTGTGTATTTTGATGGATGATTTCATATTGTGAAATGGGTCATTGATTTTAAATAAGAACTTGTATAATTTTTGATGATGTATTGATCTTAGATTTATAATTTTTGAATTTGTACTAGCAAATGAAATAATTTGCCAGTGGAAACTAATCATTTACTAACTAAGAGGAAATCATAATTTAATGATTAATTAATCTTGATAAATACTTGTATAGAACTTAAAGATGTATTAATTGTTGTTGTATGAATTTCAGTATGTAATGTATAATGTTGTGTAACAATTTTTGATAAAAAACTGATGATATTTTTTTTTATTAACAACTTGTAATAAATAAAAAAAAAAAAAAAAAAATATTAACTTTTTATAAGTAATTATATACAATGAAATGAGTTGTTAAACTTTTAATTCATAAATTATGGAATTGTTAGTTAACAATTTTGATTTATTGGATTACTGTTTGATAAAGGTAACTTTTGAATTATTGATTTTTATTGATGACTGTGTAGGATGTTATGAATTTTTTGAATTTTTTAAATCACAAATGACTAATTTGTAATTGATAATTTTATGATTTATTGAATTGTAATTGATTAAATTGTATTAATGATTTAATGGACTTATTTTGATAAATATGGATTATTAAATGTTGATAAGGAGATAATAATGTATTGCCATAGAATATGTAATCTGATATTGAATTGTAGAATAGTTAATAGATTTAATTTACTAGATGTAATGAGTGATGTAAAACTAAAACTTAGCTGAGAAACAAACGACAATTTGGCGAATCGTGTTTAAAATCAAGATTTTTTGACTCGCGTTACTCACACATCGCAAAAAATCGGGGGGTACTGTAACAGGTCCACCAAATTGATAGGCAAATTAATTAGTTTAGATAAATAATAAATTATTATATAGAAGGAAAGAAATATATTTAATTAAAATAAAAAGAAGTTTTAAATCATATTAGAGAATTGTCATGTGGAAAATAACTGTGGGACAGACGAGAGGTTCCAGCAATAAACCACTGTAAACAAATCCTTTGTTCAACACAGGATGGGTGGGACGAATTCCAAGAATTACCAGGAGACATGTGTCGACTAGTCTGGGTGGCACCAGATAACAATAACATTCCCGGTTGCAGTCGACAACGAAACCGATACACCAAGAAAACGGAAAACGGTGTTCATACGGAACTAGAACCGTCAACTCCCGCCAAGTCTACCCCACTCCAGGACACAAAGAGAAAATACGTACAAACTACGTTTAAGTCACAACGAATCAGGGCACGAGTTTTGACAGGGACCAATCAGAAGGGACATGTAGTTCCAGAAATATCCGTTGGTGGCAGCACAGGACAGGCATTAATCAAACGATGCAAACGGAAATGGTGACAAGTCTCTAACCAAAACCACTCGTAATACCGGAAGGAAAAAGAGGGGAGAAGTCAAGCCCAACGGTAATAATACGTTCCTCACCCCAGTCCATCTTAGAAGAGAAAACCAACAACATGTAACACTTGTTCGGCCCCTAGAGACCGCATGGGCACTTCATATTAATAAAGTCACATTTTGTAATATTTTAAAGATACTAAATATAGTTTAAACCAAAAGCTTTTAAATGGTGCGCGTTAACTAAATAATAATGTAACTTAACGAATACTTGCACTACAGCAAATGTCGTGGACTCATCAACGAAGTGACTCAGCTAAGTTTAAGTTTAAGAACTAATTTAATAAGATTTAGATTAGCAAAATTTCCATTAAATGATATAAAGTAGAATCTTTTAATTACCAGAGTTAGATTTTGAGTAAATTTAGTAAAGTTTTTAATCTTTGAAAAATGTAATAAAGATAATTTTGTAAAGTAACTTTTGTTTCATTATACTACGTTTTCTCACCGAATTACCCGTATATAGACCCTGAGAACAAAAAAAAAATTAAGAGTTATCATGCTATAAAATAAAATAAATAATGTAACGAAAGAAAAATGATACAAATGGCGCTAGAACGTGAGGCGTCAAAACATAAAGCGTTACAGTATGTTCCATTACCAAACATATAGTATTAAGACTGGGCTTGTATAATTTGAGTATGTGCCATTACCAAACATCTAGTATTAAGACTGGGCATGTATAATTTGAGTATGTTCCATTACCAAACATATAGTATTAAGACTGGGCTTGTATAATTTGAGTGTGTGCCATTACCAAACATCTAGTATTAAGACTGGGCTTGTATAATTTGAGTATGTGCCATTACCAAACATCTAGTATTAAGACTGGGCATGTATAATTTGAGTATGTTCCATTACCAAACATATAGTATTAAGTCTGGCTTGTACAGTGCCGTACTCTCTCACAGAGGTCCAATTAGTTGAAGTGTGGGTCTGTAACATTATTAATAACTTTAGTACATAGCCACCATACAAGTAGAGCAGGACTCTTAAAGAACAAAGAAAGAAACTAACTGAACCATGTTCGACAAGATTTGGCCAGCTGATAGACTGGTAGAAGTGAGTCAAGATGCAGTGAATGAAGACTGTAACATTAAGAATGGCATCGTCTACAATCTCAGATTTTCTATAATTTTGTTCACTTCTGTATAGATTATCATATCATAACACTGCAATTGAACATGTTTGCAGCTCATTAAACCTTTTCAAGGTGATTACTTTTCAGGCTTGAGAACATGATATGTCAACACTATTTTGATAATTCACCAACTTCTTATATTCTTTCAAGATTTTTTCGCTTGTACAAGCAATTGTTCATCATAGGTGGTTTACATCAATAAGTTGGTTCAGTTTTTGGTTAAGATTAAGATTAAGATTTATTTTTCAGGATGTCTTAGATATTGTGTAAAACCACATAGCAGCGAGTTTATTAGGAAGGAAGAGCCTTCCTTTATACTGTTTGTCTTCTGCAACTCAAAAGGCTGTATCGTTGACATCTGTATGTCTTTGGCTTGACCTTGGGAAGAATGGTCAGATATCATGCCAAGAAAGGGACGAGTAATAGTAAAGATTGTGTTTTATGAAATTGATTTCATTTACGTATGTTTAGATCTTTGCTGATTTTGATGACAAAGACAGTATAAAGGTGGCTTTAAAACATATAAAAGAAGAAGAGAACTCTGTTGATGAGAAACCAATATTACGAAAGGTAAACTTAACTAAGATATTAATTAGTAAAAATAAATATTTAAAATACTGAATATAAAAATTATTACTAATCACAAAATTACAGTTTTACTATGTGCAAAACTATAATTAATGTTTTAACACATTAAAATGTATAATGGTATAATGAAATGATACTATAACCAAAAATCTTGTGTGATCATTCTTAAACTTTTGCACACGGCAAATGTTTACCGTTGCACTTCAGTTATCGTATGTGACCTTGCCATGGCAAATGGCTATAGACATCATTGGGTATTTTGTTGCCTAAGCAAGAAATATTGTATTCAATTATGTAAAATTTAATTTAGGTTTGGGAGAAGATATAGGGGGTTATGCCGTAAATGAATAATTATATTCCTGGCAGAAACAAAACAAATCTATAGCTGGACTGTATTGCAAGCTTGAACTACATGTCAGACTGCTGGTGACTCGATCTGCAGCAGCTGACCTGGCAGCATTGTGTGTTTGATTCTTCCCTAGTAGCTAGATTTTGTGTTTACATTGTTTTATTTATTTATTTTTTAAGCTTTAAGGAGTTTTTGGTTTTTTTTTAATAAAACTACTTAACTTACAGATATGAGACCTGTTTTATGCTATTCGTTAGGTAAAAAAAAAAAAAATAATAACAAAACTATCGATTTTTCCCCTTTTCAGAATTCGAGAAAGCCCTTATTAAATTCTAATTCTGGCCAGAATCTTTTTAGCCATAACTAGGAGTGTGATATGCATCTAAATTCATAGAAACATCGATGCGATTTGATTCAGAACTTTAATCAAAATGTCGATGCATCAAAAGTAACTTGAAGCATCGTTAATAATGAAATCAAATAATTTATTTGGCCACTATACACACAATTGGTGCTATAAGCTATGTCACAGTTTTACAATAGTAACCTAACAAATACAATACAAGAAGCTAGCCTACTTAAGAGAACAATATATTAAAATTCATATTCTCATCTTAAGTAAAAGGACATTTCTTTAAACCACTTGGCAAGTATGTTTTAAAAAGCAGGTACAGTAAGGTGCCTAACACAGAGATAATTTATTGTAAAAAATATACTGCTTATACCTGTGGCTGCGTAATGATTTACTGAGCCTATTGAAAGGGGGTACAATATCGCACTCCCGCTAGAATAGTGGCACAACTCAAAAATTGGCAGTTTTGTGTTAGCACCGCTAGATTGCTCTGCGGTCCATTCTCTACAACCTGCACTGACAACCTTGGTGATAGTTCAATAAATGGCCGCTTGGCAGCAGTTGTGTCGGTTTTCAACTAAACTAGTTTCGGGTGATGTTTGTCAAGAACAGTGGCATTTCAGAGTTGGTCGAGGCAACGCCTGTGTTGTTTCTCCTGAATACTGGCACATCTTGACTTAGGCCACTGTTCACGATAAGGTAAGCGCTGTTCTTTGGTTAACTAAATTATTATAATGACACTTTTGTAGTTGTGTCTCTTTTCATGCTTACATATGTTCAATATTTTCGTTATTAAGAAGCACATTTATAGTTATGCCTCTTTTCGTGATTGAAGATTTAAAAAAGTATTTCCTTGTTACGCTACTTTATGAGTTGTGTCACTTTTTTAGGTCAGCAGTATACCTCTAAGATACCTCTAAGAGCAAGAAGATAGTCCCTGCAAAAACTATTGGTCCTCCATGTGGAGACTTTTGTCGAATAAAATGCAAAACAAAGATAAGTGAGGAAGATAGAAGAGTTATTTGAGAAATATTGGCAGCTCTCAGACGTTACAAGACAGCGGGAGTACATTTCTAAATGTATGGAATCAATAACACCGAAATATCGCTATCCGAACCCAGAGAGATAAGTCACAAAATGGATTTTTACATCAAGACCTAAGAGGAAGACATGGGAAACACAAGACCGTTGATGCAGACATAAAAGATGGTGTGCGACAGCATATAAATTCAATTCCAAGAATTGAAAGCCATTATTTAAGAAATCAATCCACAATACAATACATTGAAGGGGGCAAAACAATAAGCGATCTTTATAGGGACTACAAACAAAGTTGCATTCAAAGCAATAAACCATTTGCAAACCTCGTAATGTATAGTAGAATTTTTAATTACGAGTTCAATCTATCTTTTTTTACCCCTAAGAAGGACCAGTGCGATTTTTGGACGAGCTATAACTTGTCATCGGAAGAAGACAAAGCTAAAATTAGAGACAAGTACAACTTGCATATTAGAGAGAAGGAACTGTCTCGTATTAGCAAGGAAGAAGATAAAGCTATAGTAAATGCCAAATTTGTTGTTGCCTGTTACGATTTACAAGCGGTGTTTCCAGTACCAAAAGGGGAAACATCTCAGTTTTATTACAAATCAAAGTTGAACTGTATAAATTTTACAATTGTTGAACTGAAAACTAAACAAGTCTTTTGCTATGCATTGCATGAAGGTGAGGGAAATCGAGGAGTAAATGAAATAGGAACGTGTGTTTTAAAATATTTAGAAGACATATCAAAAGCTGTAAATGATCCAGACTTAGAAGTAGTGCTGTACTCAGACAATTGCGGGGGACAACAAAAAAAATAAGTATATGATAGGGATGTACATGTTTGCCGTGACAAAGCTACGAATCAAAGCCATCACGCATAAGTTCTTAATCAAGGGGCACACCCAGAACGAGGGAGACAATGCGCACTCAGTCATTGAGAAAAAAACGAAAAAGGTGCTTAAATCTGGCCCAATTTATGTACCTTCTCAGTATTTCACAATAATACGAACAGCTAAAAAATGGACCGCCTTACAAGGTCAAAGAAATGTGTCATGAAGCTTTTCTTGACTTAAAAAGAATGTATGATGACTGTGGATTTGTATCAACAATAGCAAAAAAAGACAATGAGGAAGAAGGAGAAGAAGACTACCACATGAAGCTAACCAAAGCCCACATCATTAGAATTGAAAAAGGAAATCCAAATAAAATACTTTATAAGGATTCATATGCTGAAACAGAGTTCAAAGAAGAAATTGTGAGAATCAAGAGAAAACGACGTAATAAGACAACCTTAGAAAATGTTACACTCGAAAAGGCCTACACACAAAAGTTGGATATTGCGGCAAGGAAAAAAGCTGACCTAATGAGTTTAGTAACCGCTAATTTAGTACCTAACTACTACAAGGACTTTTATAATAATTTGTAGAAAAGTTTAGTGGTACTCATTAATCTGTGTAATCCTTTTCAATTTTTTTGTAATTAACTACTAAAAGGACTTTCATAATAATTTTTAAAAATTTTGGTGTTGGTACTATTTAGTTATTGTAACATTTTTTTATTATTTTAGAACACAAATACTACAAGGATTTTTATAATAATTATAGCAAAGTATTGTGTTGTCACTTTTAAATGTGTGTCAACTTTTTCATTATTTTATTACTACTACAAGGACTTTTATAATAATTTGCAGAAGAGTTTGTGTAGGAACACTTTAATCTTTGTCACCTTTGTACTTATTTTAGTACCCAACTGCTATAATGATTTTAATAATTATTTGTACCAAAACTTAGTGTTTATACTTTTAAATATATGTAACCTTTTTCAATATTTTAGTAACCTTGAATAATTATTAGTTATTACTTCATAATGAATTATTTCCATAACTTTTGAATTTTTTCTTTTATAATTTCATTTTTATTCTCAATTAAAGTTCTGCCCTACCTTATAAATATGGTTTTGATGAATTTATTAACCCACCTAAAGAGTGACTAAACTTAAGAAAATACACAAGTCGGTTCACAAAAAAGTGGCACAACTCAAAATAAATTTTTAAAAACTATATTTTTAATACTAAATGCCAACTTTTTTAAAATTATAAATTTACTAGTAATTCCTCAGATACATTTTGTTGTATAAAAAATACATATCGTTCGATTTTGATGGGTAGTTTCTTCATTATAATGGATTAAAGTAACGCACTTTTAGTTTTCCGGCTCTCCTGAAAATATGCACTTTTTGAGTTGTGCCACTGTTTTAGCGGGGGTGCGATATTATGTTTATTCCTAGTGCTATATGAATGATTATCTGACATATTATTAAAGCTATCAAGATTATTTCTAACATATAATAAATAAATTATAAAAATTATACAGTGAGGACACAGTCATAATTTGAAGAGTCCTAAAGCTACTTTTTCAAGATTCTTGATCTAACAAACCAATCATTACTCTAATTACTTTTTTTTGTATGACAAATACTTTGGAGGCAGAACTGGCATTACCCATAGCCTAATTCCATACAACAACAGAGAGTGAAATAGGCCATAATATGTGGTAATGAGTACATCATTACTCACACAGTTCTTAAGTTTTCTCATCAAGTATAACATTCTAGAAAGCTTGTTACACAGATAAGTTATATACGGTTGCCAAGTCACCTTACTGTATGCCCAATAGTTTTACATTTCCAAACTGGGTATGATTAATAAGTGAAAAGTAAATGGACTCAGTCTTATCATCATTTACTTTTAGTCTATTTACATTGAACCAGGTTTTGGCCATTTGAACATAATTTGTGAGTTGGTCTTTGACAATATTGAAATCTTTGTTGGTGTAAAGGAAAGTGGTGTCATCTGTATATAGGATGGACATTATTGGGATGTTAAAAGGCAGGTCGTTGATAAGAACCAAAAAAGGAAAGGCCCTAATTGTGGCGGGTACACCAAAGTGCTTAAGAAGCTGGGACTTGAGTGCACAGATGGTGAGCTGAGCCGTAGCACTATGAAGGGGAAAAAGCCAACAAAACTTTGATAAGA
>JAQJVL010009575.1:0-15535 GCA_035578905.1 Stictocephala bisonia | reverse complement strand
TGAGAGCTTCCGGAGTGGAATGCGTTTAATTGGGTCGTATTGTAGTGATAGAATGCACTTTATTGTAGTGCAACAACGAACGGGACATACGAGCAGTGAGAGCTCCCGGAGTGAAATGCGTTTAATTGGGTCGTATTGTAGTGGAAGCATGCACTTTGTTGTAGTGCAACAACGAACACGACATACGAGCAGTGAGAGCTCCCGGAGTGAAATGCGTTTAATTGGGTCGTATTGTAGTGGAAGAATGCACTTTTTTGTAGTGCAACAATAAACAGGACATACGAGCAGTGAGAGCTCCCGGAGTGAAATGCGTTTAATTGGGTCGTATTGTAGTGGAAGCATGCACTTTGTTGTAGTGCGACAACGAACACGACATACGAGAAGTGAGAGCTCCTGGAGTGAAATGCGTTTGATTGGATCGTATTGTAGTGGAAGCATGCACTTTGTTGTAGTGCGACAATAACTCTCACGTGTAGTTTTAATACCTCCCTAATTAACATGTGTTGATATTGTTGACAAGTTTTAAATCAAGGTTTCAGTTAATTTAAATATATTTTCTTATAAGTTTTTGTATTTATAGCTCTATCAATGAATAAAATTACTTTTTTAACAAAAATCTTTATATGCATAATTTCGTGAGTGGACCAGGCTGCACGAAATGTCTCAAGCTATAAGGAAGATAATTTTAGCTAAAGATGGTAGAAAAATATGAGTAATTGAAAAAACTCTCGACTCCACCCCAATGACCTTGCATGATCCAACGATGTTCTATCACTAGAGTTGTTTTTTTATAAATATAACAACTGTTTATATTAAAACAATTTACGTTGTTTCAAAGATTGCGTGTTTTTTTCGGGGACTCAAAACCATATAGTTTTCTTACATAGTAAAAAAGCTACTGAACGAAAACAATACTAAATAATTGATTCTGTTACTTTTAACAGTCTTCCCACTATTTGGTAGTCACAAATCACAGACCGAGGTTAAACGAGCACAGTGAGTGAAGTGGTTGGCACGCGAAGAGAGCAGGAATGTCCAATAGTCAATATTTTATTTAGGTTTTATTTAAACTATACAAGATAGAGTATCTAACACTCAAAATTTATAAAATATCGTCTACAGTAATTTTATTTTGCAATGTTTCTTAATATGATCCAAATTAATACTACAAAATGAATTGCTATTAAGGTGGTGCAATCGGTTTTCGGTAAGTTGATTATTTTCCAATTTTATGATAAAAATTGATTAATGTACTTCCCTTGAGACAGGAAAAATATAAAATTGTTTTTTAACCACAATATTGGAACTTGTGGCCTTATTAAGTGGTAAATTTAAATGATTTTAAATATAGCATAAGACAAAACTGTTCAAAGTACAAGTTTAATTAAAAAAGAAAAATGAAAATCATGTTAATCTCTTCAGTTATGTCTAAAAAACGTAGTTACATATAAATAATTAAATTTGCATTAGGCTTGATTTAAAATAAGTTAAATTCACCACTTCATAGGGCCACAAGTTATAATGTAGTGGTTAACATATTTTGTTGTATTTTTCTTATGTCAAATGAAGGTACATTAACTAATTTTGATTTTATAATTGGGAAATATTTAACTCACCAAAAATCGACTGTCCCACCTTAAAGTTATTGTGGTATAACCTTTATTTAATTACCATGAAGATTTATTGACTTTTAATTTAAGAAACATCTGGCGCATTTAATTAAAATTACTTCAGGTTAGGTAGATTAATTAATCTGCTGAGCAAACAGTGACATTGCTTCAGCGCTGAGAGGGGCGGAGTTTAAGTACATAAGGATGTCACAGTAGTAGCAAATTGTCTAACAATTAACATTTACATTATTCTGTATATTTTCAGAAGTAATCGATGTGCTTCTATCGGTAATTTTTCGATTACTAATTCATATAGTTTTCAAATTGTCTAACATAATATTCATCTATATATGTATTATACGTGAAGCCGTTTTTTTCCAATTTCTTGATCGATTTTAACTATTAAGGTGTCAAAAGATTTGCCCTTAGCGTAGCGAGGTTGGCACGGGAAGCGTACAGGAGTGTCTACTAGTTTTTTAAAATCTTTTTATTAGACGATTCCTTTTAACACTATTCAAATTTTTGTGTCTGGAAATGAAGATATTTAATACCGATTCATATATCTCTTTGCACTTGATTACAGTGGATTTTGGAGGAAAATTCTTCAAAGGCTAATCTGCTTTGCTCACATGTTTAAGTTTAAGAAATCATTATACTTTAGCTTATTTTTACAAATTCTTCCCAAAATGTTTTACTATAAAATACGTTTTTTTAAGTATTCAGCATAGATAAAATGAAACAGATTCTTTCTTGTGGCACCAGTAACGCCTCAGTTACATTTAGTGATTATTTAAATCTTTATAAATATGTTGTAATAATTACTAATGTATACTTGAACATCTAGAGGGGACGAAGGGGAGGAACTAACTACGGTGCTGGTCCTGCCAACACCCAGAGTACTGGAGAAGTAATTTCTCTACACCCCAAGTTTCTATAACTATATCTATAACTTTTTTTCTCTGTGGTCTACAGCTATTATCAGATTTTATATAATGAGCACTGTCTGTTTGGAGCTCGATGTTTATTTGATAGGGTGTAGTCCTAGTTACTCTGGAACCCACATTTCAAAACGTTCCAGGAGAATCATTCTAGGTCTGCTACCTTCACCTTATTCAGTGAGCTATTCTGGAGAGTTTCTTCATAGTAAACATTGATACATCCTAGTTGTTCAATGTTTCACTTTCCTGTGTTGGTTCGTGGAACATGTGAGTTCGTCATCTAGTTAGTCATCTAGTTAGAACTGTACCGGGGCGATTGTCCGGTACATTTCGTTTTTTTCGTCGTGGTCTGCCGGGCTGCATGAGACCGCTCGTGCCCGGCGATTCGCTTTACTTTGGTGGCCGTTGGCTCGTACTCGTTCGTTCCGTGTTTCAGCTCTGGTCTGTCAGGTTGGACGTCATTTGATTTTCTACGCCTAGAGGCTTCAAGACATGTCCGGCTAGAGACTCAAAACGTAAGTGTTCATTTTGTAATTTCTGATATCTAATCACCCTTTTGGTGAAAATACTTTGTTTAAATAATATTCTGGTTTATTTGTCATTTTCAGGGCATTGTTAAATTTGTATGCTTTGTCTAGATATTTGTTAACCAAGGTTCGAGCCACGTGCTCAATGTTACCGTTTTACCGTTAATTGCTTTTATATTTAATAGTAGTTCTGTATAATGTTTCGTTGAGCCTCTTTTCAGTTTAAGTTACCGATTTACCATATTTTTGTTCATTGACAATAACCTAGCCTATCTGTGTAGTTTGATTTTCATGTTATAACCTATTGCTCCTGTATCAATAGCCTAGTTTTCAGTTTGTCATTTTTAGTTCCATATACGTAATTAATTCTTTGGTAATTTGTTAAGTTGTAATTTGTTTTAAATCTGATTTTCCAACATAATTATTCATAGCCTAAAAATGGATCTTTTATTTTCTAGTGTGCTCCAATCATGCACAATTTTGTCTGTTCTTGTTTTGTTTTGCCATTTCATGTATTAGTTGTTATGTGTAGTATTTTTGTTGTTGTGGCTGTACTATTGTTAATTGCTGTGTTTGGCCTTGCAGTCCAGGGTCCTTGAGCAGGACGATTCAACCCTCAGCCTGTGGTCCGGGCAAAGTTCTACCTACCACACTGCGAGCCTGGCCTGGGGACCATGTGATTGAGCAAGCTCTGCCCCTCACTGCCCTCTCTACTTCTCGGGGCTATATTCTTCAGTCCTCAGGTCAGTGCGTTCCATTTTGTTTCCCGGCGGCTGAGCTGGGGGTTTTGATGGTATTATAAAAAAAAGAAAAAAGTGAAATATAAAAAAAGAGGAAAAAATTTTGTGGAACTATTTAATTTGGCCTAGGCCTAAAACTGATTGGACAAAGTGATTGAACAGCCATGGGGACATTGATGTGTATATATTTCAAATTTAAGAAAAAAGAGAAAAAAAACTTATGTTAATATTTATTGTTATTTATTTTAGTTAGTTTTATTTGGTTGTTATATTTTTTAGATTTTATATTTGTTAGGTCCCTATGGTTAAGTTATGTTATTTATTTATATGTTTAGGCCTAGTGATTGTTATTTATATTTTTTGTTAATTGTATTCTGGATGTCTTGAAGTGACTTTTTACTAGAACGGTACCATGTTATATTTTTCTTTAAATTGTTTAATTTTTAAACTTTCACCGAAAGGGGATTATTGTGCTTTGACTTAACTTCCTATTCGGAGCTGCCCAGGGATTCCGGCTTACTCCCTGGCCTCGGTGGAATCATGGGATGTGGGCTAAATTGCCGGGTTATTTGGGGTTATCAAAATTGATTCTAAATTTGTCACTTTTAAATTGTTAATTAATTTCTCACGTTTTGGGTGTCTCAAGCTCGGCTGCAGATAGGCCAAGTAGTTGTTAATTTTGGTATTGGTAGAGTTTGTTGTTTTTGTAGCTTTTTGTATTATCTTGTTAATTTTAGTGTTTCTTGTTATTTATTTAAGTGCGAATTTATATTGTGGCCTTCTGCCTATTTATGTTTGTGGCCTTCTGCCTGCCAGTTTTGCTTTTCGTTGACTTGGTAATAAATTAGTTATGCTCAGCTGCCGAGTGTTATTTTGACCCTCCAACTGCCACCCGTGATCCCATCGCTTGACTTGTTTTGAGCCATCCCCCAGTTGGCACGCTTTCCAGCTTTGGTGGGGGGGATGGGTCTCAATTGGTAGCAGAGCGTGGTTGCCTAACAAAAAAAAAAAAAATTCTCTCTTGGTTGTTGGCGGTGGGTGTTTGCCAGTTATTAGGTCAGTGTTGGCCGACCCACCGTTTTGATAATTTGTTAAAGAAAAAAAAAAAAGAAATAAATAAATAATTATTTAAAAACAAAAACAATTAGAAAACTAAATAAATAATTTAACTTAAAAAAAAAACTAGGCAATCCGCTTGGTTACTTTGTTGAATGGGGTTCATGGGTGGATTGGAGTGGTTGGCGGGAGCTCGGTAGGCTGAGGGTTTGAGTTCGTCTTGGACCCTGGAGTTGTCGTTTTTTGTGTATTGTTGAGATTTGTTGCGTTCGAGATGGCCTATCTGCAGAATGTTGCGCTCCTAGTGAAGGAGGAATTGATTTTCGAGTTTAGGGCGCGTGGTGTGACTCCGGAGGGTGATGTTTTGAATCTCAGGAGGTTGCTGCGGGAGCAGTTGTCCGCGGGTACGGCGGTGGAGGGGTCTGATCTACTGGAGGTTGGTGATGAGTTGTTGGTTTGTAAACGCAAGGTGGAAGATTGGGAAGGGGTGTTAGAAGATTTGCAGTTGGAACCTCCAGTAGATCGTGACCGGGCCTGCCGTCTTGCACGTTTGGGGCATCTGCTTGCTCGCTTACGGATGGTCAACCGGGCACCGGGGTTGGAACCGTCGGATAGGGCGTGGATCTTGGAGAGTGTGTCTAGGCTTGAAGAGATTTTTCAGGCACTCTCCGGTTCCACGACTCCTACGGGTCTGGGTCAGCGGCCTAATTTCTCGCTGTCGCCCAACGTGTCGAGGCCGCAGGCTGAGACAATGGCTCTCACTGTGCCTGAGGTTCCTTCTGAGCCTGCAGGCGATTCTGTTGAGCTCGCTTGTGGTTCGGCTCCAGCTGCCGTTCCTTCTGCTTCGGCTCCTTTGTCGTTCCATCGAGAGTAACTTTCGTCGTTTCTTCCCATTCGACTCAGGGAGAGGATGGTCATGGACAGATTTTATCGGTCGCAGGGTAGGGGCGAGTCTCTGGCAGCCTATGTTTCGTCTATAAAGGAAGCTCGTCAAGCGTTGCGCCTCACACTTTCTGAAGCTGACACCGTTCGTGTCATCCTGGATGGCATTTCTCCTGAAGAACGGTGCAGATTAGTTTTTGCTGGTGTGCCTTCATCTTTTCGGGAGCTGCATCAGCTGTGCATTGTTTCGCGCAGCGTGCAGTTCTCAGACCAGCAAGGGAGGGATCATGAGAGTCATCGTGCTCTCCCCACCCGTCGACCGTCTATGTCTGTAGGTGTGAGTCAGCCAGTGGAGGGTCGTGGTTCTCGGCCTCCTGTCGTGTGCTTTGCTTGTGGCCAACCTGGTCACATTCGTCGTGACTGTCCACGTGCTCGAGGTCGTGGGGCGGGAAACGCTCAGCGCGGGGGTTGCCTCCACAGTAGCTCCCCGCGTTGTTGCGAGTGACCGTGGCCATTTGCCTCTGACACGTGCCCATAGCAGGAGTGGCGGGGATTGTTCGGGCCTTGCTGGCATGGCTTCCCTGGGACTTAGTGCGGTCACCTCGGTGTGTCCTGGCGTTTTTGTATCTTTTGGTGGTACGGTGTGTCGAGCCCTTCTTGATTCTGGTTCGGCATGCAGTATCATCAGCCTTTCTCTTTTTGAGTCCCTTGACGCTTTAGGACTTGTCAGGCACACCGAGCCTTCTTCTATTACGTACTGGACGGCATCCCAAACTCCTCTACCTATACTTCTAAAGGCGTTTTTACAGTTTAAAATTGAAGGATTTTCCTGGAGGTGGGGTTTTCTTGTTGCCATGGACCTGGTGGTTTCTTGTATCATAGGGGCAGACTTTATCTCTAAAAGTGGTATGGTGTTTGACCTCCAGAAGCGCCAGATGTTTTTCAAGTTCAATCGGCGAGTTTTAGTGCCTCTAGTAGGTGATTCTGACTGTCCTTCTGCAGTCAGGGAGGTGGGTTGTGAGCCCGAACAACCCAAGGTGGATCCAGTTGGTCATCTCCCCCCTGAGCAGGCGGAGGCCATTAGGGGGCTGTGTTTGCGGATTCCTGATGTGCTTACGCCTGAGCTTGGGGTCACTTCTCTTCTGGAGTATGAGATCCACCTCACCGATTCTCAGCCTGTTAGAAGTCATGCGTACAAACTTGCTCCCCCAAAAATGGAGAATATCAGGGCTATGATTGAAGATCTTCTGAGCAAGGGTGTGATTGAACCGTCTCGTTCCGCTTATGCCAGTCCAGCTTTTCTTGTGCCCAAGCCTAATGGTAAGTCTAGGCTTGTGATGGATTATCGGAGGCTCAACGCTAAGGTCGCTATTGACTCGGTACCTCTGCCTGATTTGCATTCTGCGTTTTATTGGTTCGGAAAGGCTAAGTTTTTCAGTGTTTTTGATTTGAACCAGGCCTACCATCAGATTCCATTGAAGAAGTAATCACGGCCTATGACTAGCTTCTGTGTTCCCTGGAATCTCTATCAGTTCACTAGGGTTCCTATGGGTCTTGCTGTGGGTGCCCAGACTCTCACTCGTCTACTTGATTCCATCTTCCATGATGTGAAATTCAAGTTTGTCTTCAATTACCTGGACGACCTTCTTGTCTACAGTGAGACTTTCGGGGAACACATGCAACATCTGGAGGAAGTTCTTAGTCGCCTTAAATCAGCTGGCCTTACCGTCAATCCGGAGAAAGTCACTTTTGCTCGTCCTGAGATTTCTTTTCTGGGTCATCTTATATCTTCTCGAGGCGTCTGCATAGATCCTGCGAGGACCCAGGGCATTCGGGATTTTCCTCCTCCCAGAGATGCCAAGGGGATTGCCCGTTTTGTGGGGATGGTGAATTTTTACCGTAGGTTCATCCCTAACGTGGCCGAGCTTGCTGCCCTGTTGAACGAGTTGCGAAAGAAAGGTGTCCCTTTTGTGTGGGGCCAAGCTCAGCAGACTGCCTTTGATGCTCTCAAGGAGGCTATCATGCAACCTCCTGTCCTGCATATGCCTGATTTCAGCAGAGAATTCATTCTTCAGACTGATGCCTCCTCCTCCGCCATTGCTGCTGTTCTTTCTCAGGAGTTTGATGGGGTCAGGCAGCCCATCGCTTTTGCTTCGAGGACGTTGTCGCACCAGGAAAAGAAAGCTTCTTCCATCTATGAGTTAGAGTGTCTGGCTGTTGTCTTTGGTACGGACAAGTTTCGGCGTTTCTTGGAACACGCTGAGTTCTTGCTGGAGATGGACAATCAGGCACCGTCTTGGCTTCTTGCCCATCCCAGACAGCTTGGGAAAATTGGTCACTGGGTGGTCAAAATTTCTGCTTTTAAGTTCCGAGTCCAGAATCTTAGGGGTACCCAGAATGTCATCGCGGATGCTCTTTCCCGCATGTATCACGAACCCAGTGATCCACCGACTGAGGCTGTTGCTCAGTGTGGTGCTGTTCTTCTGGATTTTCCTCTGGCTTTTGACGACCTACTGTCCCATCAGCAGAAAGATCCTGAGCTGTCAGCCATCTTAGGTGAGCTTCAAGAGGGAGGTGCCCACCCTCCCTATTTTCTGTCCAAAGGGGTACTCTGTTGCCGTCCTCATCAGAGGGGTGAACCCCGTGTAGTGCTGCCAGTCATCTAGTATCGATGGTCTTTCAGTATTATCACACTTCCCTTGTGGGTGGTCATCTTGGCATTCATAAGACCATCGCTAAGATTCGTAGGTATTTCATCTGGAAGGGCATGGACCGGGATGTTGCAGGCAGAGTGCGGGCTTGTCACCTGTGCTCTCTCAGCAAACCTAGTCAGAATGCTAAGTTAGGGTTTTTATCTTCTGAGGTGGCCGAGCGTCCTTTTGAGAAGGTGTTCATCGACTACGTGGGTCCTTTTCTCCGTAGCAAGTCAGGTAGCTCCTACCTACTTGTTTGTGTGGATGCTTTCTCGAAGTTCGTTTGGCTTTTCCCACTTCGTAATGCTACGGCTAAGCTCACCATCCGTGCTCTCCAGTCCCAACTCTTCCAGCACTTTGGTGTGCCTTCTACTCTTATGTCCGACAACGGTAGCCAGTTTACCTCACACGAGTTTCGTAGGTTCTGTTTTGGCAATGATATCAGGCATGTGACTACCTCTCCTTATTACCCACAGCCTTCTCATGCAGAGCGGTTCAACCGCAATCTTCGGTCTGCCCTTATTACTTTTCATGCTGAGAAGCAGAACACCTGTGATGAGAGTCTCTCTTGGCTCCAGCTTGCTTTCAATTCTTCCAAGCATGAGAGTCACAATGCCACTCCCTTCGAGATTCTACATGGCTACCCTCCTAACAACCCTTTGTCCAACTTGTGGAGGCTAGAGGATCTTCTACCTACGCCAGGTGCCACTGACGTAGTGTCCACGTGGCGGGCTGCTCGGCGCAACCTGCTACGTGCTAGAGAGAGAGTAAGGAGGAGGTATGATAAGGGTCGTACTCCTAACCCTTTTCAGGTTGGAGATCTGGTTCTTTGTCAGGCTCCCCCGGTCAGTTCGGCCGCGGAACGAAGAGCTGCAAAGTTGTGCTATCTGTGGTCTGGTCCCCACCGCATCGACAGGTTTTTGTCACCGGTGACTGCTCTGCTGGTTGATCCCCAGTCAGGCAGGGTGTTCAGGAAAGCCCATGTGTCCCAGCTTAAGGCTTTCCGGGGAACGGGGGATCCAGGAGTTGGTGTTCCTGGGGGTTTCTTGGGCCCAGAGATTGATCACCTCTGCGCCCTAGGTGGCTGTTCTGAGAGAGTCTCTTTCTCTCTTTCCTTGTCGGGCCCGACAGTCAGGGTAGTTCGCTCCCTGTTCGGGGGGGTTTCCCCTCTTAGATTCTCTTGGGCGTCCTTGGAGCACCACTCTTTGAAGGTTTCTTCTTCTTCTTCTGTTTGGTTCCCTGAGGTACCGAGTTTTCTCCCCTGCCTGGGTGTGTTGAGGTTTTGCAGAGGGAGGTTGTACCGGGTCGTTTGTCTGGTACATTTCGTTTTTTTCGTCGTGGTCTGCCGGGCAGCCTGAGACCACTCGTGCCTGGCGAATCGCTTTACTTTGGTGGCCGTTGGCTCGGACTCGTTCGTTCCGTGTTCCAGCTCTGGTCTGTCAGGTTGGCCGTAATTTGACTTTCTACGCCTGGAGGCTTCAAGACATGTCCGGCTAGAGACTAAAAACGTAAGTGTTCATTTTGTAATTTCTGATATCTAATCACCCTTTTGGTGAAAATACTTTGTTTAAATAATATTCTGGTTTATTTGTCATTTTCAGGGCATTGTTAAATTTGTATGCTTTGTCTAGATATTTGTTAACCAAGGTTCGAGCCACGTGCTCAATGTTACCGTTTTACCGTTAATTGCTTTTATATTTAATAGTAGTTCTGTATAATGTTTCGTTGAGCCTCTTTTCAGTTTAAGTTACCGATTTACCATATTTTTGTTCATTGACAATAACCTAGCCTATCTGTGTAGTTTGATTTTCATGTTATAACCTATTGCTCCTGTATCAATAGCCTAGTTTTCAGTTTGTCATTTTTAGTTTCATATACGTAATTAATTCTTTGGTAATTTGTTAAGTTGTAATTTGTTTTAAATCTGATTTTCCAACATAATTATTCATAGCCTAAAAATGGATCTTTTATTTTCTAGTGTGCTCCAATCATGCACAATTTTGTCTGTTCTTGTTTTGTTTTGCCATTTCATGTATTAGTTGTTATATTGTGTAGTATTTTTGTTGTTGTGGCTGTACTATTGTTAATTGCTGTGTTTGGCCTTGCAGTCCAGGGTCCTTGAGCAGGACGTTTCAACCCTCAGCCTGTGGTCCGGGCAAAGTTCTACCTACCACACTGCGAGCCTGGCCTGGGGACCATGTGATTGAGCGAGCTCTGCCCCTCACTGCCCTCTCTACTTCTCGGGGCTATATTCTTCAGTCCTCAGGTCAGTGCGTTTCATTTTGTTTCCCGGCGGCTGAGCTGGGGGTTTTGATAGTATTATAAAAAAAAGAAAAAAAAGTGAAATATAAAAAAAGAGGAAAAAGATTTTGTGGAACTATTTAATTTGGCCTAGGCCTAAAACTGATTGGAAAAAGTGATTAAACAGCCATGGGTACATTGATGTGTATATATTTCAAATTTAAGAAAAAAAAGAAAAAAAAACTTATGTTAATATTTATTGTTATTTATTTTAGTTAGTTTTATTTGGTTGTTATATTTTTTTAGATTTTATATTTGTTACGTCCCTATGATTAAGTTATGTTATTTATTTATGTTTAGGCCTAGTGATTGTTATTTATATTTTTTGTTAATTGTATTCTGGATGTCTTGAAGTGACTTTTTCCTAGAACGGTACCGTGTTATATTTTTCTTTAAATTGTTTAACTTTAAACTTTCACCGAAAGGGGATTATTGTGCTTTGACTTAACTTCCTATTCGGAGTTGCCCAGGGATTCCGGCTTACTCCCTGGCCTCGGTGGAATCATGGGATGTGGGCTAAATTGCCGGGTTATTTAGGGTTATCAAAATTGATTCTAAATTTGTCACTTTTAAATTGTTAATTAATTTCTCACGTTTTGGGTGTCTCAAGCTCGGCTGCAGATAGGCCAAGGTAGTTGTTAATTTTGGAATTGGTAGAGTTTGTTTTTTTTTTTTTTTTTTTTTTTTTTGTAGCTTTTTGTATTATCTTGTTAATTTTAGTGTTTCTTGTTATTTATTTAAATGCGAATTTATATTGTGGCCTTCTGCCTATTTATGTTTGTGGCCTTCTACCTGCCAGTTTTGCTTTTGGTTGACTTGGTAATAAATTAGTTATGCTCAGCTGCCGAGTGTTATTTTGACCCTCCAACTGCCACCCGTGATCCCATCGCTTGACTTGTTTTGAGCCATCCCCCAGTTGGCACGCTTTCCAGCTTTGGTGGGGGGATGGGTCTCAGAACTCACGGTTAGAGTTCGAAAATAAAGTAAGAATAAGTGAATTGGTATATTGAACCTCCAATGTACATTAGTTGTACATGCCTCAGTTACAATGGAAATTACTCCATTATTTCAATAAAATCAATTAAGTCCATTATATATTACCTATCTGTAACTGTTAGTAAAAACAGAAAAATTACAAAAGGGTTGTCTGGCAAATTGATGTAAATCAGATTTATTTTTAAACTTAAAAGTTAAATTTATATAAAAAACTTTTTAGTACGAGTATATTACATATTACATACAATTGCGTAATTTTATTGCAACTAGAGTAGTTGATGTTCAATTTTCCTTGTATTCATTATAAAATAATAACTTATTAGATAATGATTCATTTATTCAATTTACGTTCAAAATCTCATACATTCTCTTTCTGGTAGTACCATCTGGATTGTCAAAAATAATGCCATTATAAACCATAATAACTACGAGTATTATAAATAAATTTTTCAAATAAATCAATAAGAAGAAAATCAATCAGTCCAGACACCATGAGTACGTTTGATCAGTGAAACACAAAGCCTTGGGCTTCTGAGCTTTGTAACTTTACTCTTTAATCATTCGTTTGCCACAGGAAAAATGAAGTTCATACCAAAACTTCAGCAACAAAGTCAGGTCGATCACCAAGACCTATCCTCTGAGCTCAAGGACCCCTTGACTGTATGTAGTTATTATTTGTATCATAAATGTGAGAAAAATATTGAAACCAGTAAAATTTTTCTTTCAACTGATTCCTATAAATATATTAGATACCTCTTCATTTGATGGAATGCTAGAGCTGCAAAATAATACAAGTTTAGTTTAGAAACAAACATAAATAATAGCTTTCAGATTAATAACGAACATTTTGACTGTTCAATTTATATTTTGTTATGTATTTTTTTAACTAAATTATACATTAATTCATAGTTACAATTCAGCAAAATAATTACTTAATTATCATTATTCGTTACTTAGAAATTATTTATTTATCAATTACTATGACAACAATTATCTAAATGTGCATGAACATTTATTTCCGATTTATTTGGAAAGTGGGTGAACAAATAAATGTTTGCAAGAATTTTAATGTGTTCAAAACTTAGGAAGTATCATTGGCTCACCGATAAACGATATGTTTGTGGTTATCAGCCAGGTTTCATTAAAAATTAATGTTGACTCATTGACATCGAACTGAAAACCCAGAGCTTTTGGAGTTGGGTTTTAACCAATTATATTTTCAGCTAGTCTAGTGAATATATATATATATATATATATATATATATATATATATATATATATATATATATATATATATATATATATTATAAAGTTAAAAATTAGGGCTATTTGTGTATTTTTAAGAATTAATTAAATTGAGTACCCTTTAAATTTTTATTTGAATTATTTCACACAGAATGTTTCAACTTATAGTCATTTTCAAGTGTACATAAAATAAAATAAGAATATAATAATTTTTTAAACTTAATTATTATATACTTTATTTAATTTACACTTGAAAATGGCTAATAAGTTGAAACATGTTATGTAAAATAATTTAAATAAAATTTAAAGTGTACTCAGTTTGAATGTTATTAAATCCTATATATAAAAGTATGTGTAAAATAGTCCTATGTTCACATAGTAGCGCTTTTTTAATTTTAAGTTGTAAAGATTATTTGCTTACTTTGACATTAATAATATGGGAGAATTGGGAGAGCCGGTGGTCAAGTAGTCTCGGGTGGCAGGATTTTGAACTTAAGTGCAGGATTGAATCCTGGCCTTGTCTGGAAGTATTTGTCAGTAATTTTTACCTTACACTCTACTGATTCTCCCCCTTACTTTCTCTGAATAAGTTCCACGCACAGATCAATAGTCTATGGGGAATGGACAATAGAGTAAGGGGAAAAAGGAAATCGGCCCATCCTTTTACAAATAAATCAGAATTTTTAAAAAGCATTCCCTTAATTACTTGTATATTTTTAAGGTAAATGTTGTTTATATATAAAATAATTTTTAAAATATTTATATATTAAAACAAATCATATAATATTGAATATTATCCAGTTGATGTTTATCTTTTTACAGGATGGAATATCCGCAACCATTTGGTTCAAAGCCATTGATTATTACAAAAAATAAAATGTTTATCAGTTGACAGAGGTAACATTGTTACATGGGATTTAGTGTACATAGACATATCAGGTAAACACTCGGGAAACTATTAACTTTATGGATGAATCTAAAGTTTTATTTGTTTCAATTTCACTAAGCTTTAATGAAGTTCAGTCACACCATTTCACTGGCTTTGAACTTCCATCATTTTACATTCTTCAGTGATTTAATTCCCTTTGATTACGCGTCTCAACAAACTCAAAGAAAGTGGTTCGTTAATTAGTTGTGTGATGTTTACTAGCCTTTATCCTCCCGGTGGGAAACAGAGCTTCCACTTCACTGGTTTAGTGGACTACTTAACTCAATGTCTAGTGTTTATTAGAAGAATCACTTCAGTCAAATTCTATAGTTAATCAAAATAAATCAGAATGAGGTATGACCGATGCAAATAGATCACATCTTGTTATTGTTTTTAAGGTTGGAAAAAATGCATAATACCTTATGGATTAATTAGTTTTATATGAAAATTGTATGACAGAATAGTTTTTCATCTGGAAATTCAATTTTGTATAACTATTATTATTTATATTAAAAAGTAGATCATTATTTTGATCTTTTATAAAAAAATTATGAATTTAAGATTTCCGAGGCTATAAATCCGAATTTTGGGCTGCACTGAGCTACATAACTGGTGAAAGTAAAGTTTCGGAACAAGTATTGCATTGCTCACTTTGAACAATGATCACGTTGAGTTGGTTGGTTGAATTTTGCCTAAAACTTAGATTCAACAAAATCAGAAAAATAAACTCATTTCGCCGTTGGAGTGAATTGTGAAAAATAAACTCTGTTAAAAAAATCACTAAGAACATAGACACTTCTACCACAAAACGTTTTGTCACGAACACTTTGCAAAACTTTACTGTCGCACAACGAACGGCCGATCTTGGTATAACGTCGAAGCGACAACAACCTAAAACTACCCTAACCGTCCCACCAAGATCCGAACCAACAAAACGTCCTAGCCAATTAGAAAGAACCTTCATCTCACTACCAAACCAACCAACGTGAAAACTGTCCTTGCAGACGGATTCTAGTCAACGATTCCAACGAATAAAGCCTGTATCGACTCCTACTACAACGTCCAAATAACCATGTCCATAGTTAGATCTAATCAGGTTATCCGATTAGATAAAATACTTGATTAATGTCACCTTTTAAAACACTACAATTGTATTCTCAATTAAACTTTTGACACAAACTTTAATTTGTTCCTATAAAATTCCACATTCACAACACTATTCTTTAAAAGGGGTTCGATGGGGAAGAAGTGGTGCTGATAGTACCAATATCTCCTGAACATAAACAAAGAAGGTAACGTCTCAAATATTAATACACTACACCTTCTGTATGTAGTGTAATATCGTAAAAATACAGTAAAACTTATGTAAGTATGGTACTAGTAGTATAGTATGCACTATAGTTACAGGCATCGTCCGACATTATATTCGATTTAATGAATCTGTCGACTTGAAATGAGTGCACGCAGCAGCTCCGACGTGCTGTGTTTCCAAGATCTGAACACAGTCGGCAATCTACAAGAATAAAACAAAAAAAAAAAACATGCATTTATAAGACAGTAAGCATATGAATATACATTATATTATGTGCTCACTTGCACACGAATTCACATATTCGTAC
>JAQJVL010009574.1:0-15542 GCA_035578905.1 Stictocephala bisonia | reverse complement strand
TCCCATTAAAAAAATTTTAATCCAAATCAGTATTGTGATTCATATGTCACAGATATGTCATCGGCAGACTTTTATTAACGGCATAATTATTTATTGACTTTTTGTAAAGTACTAGATTTGCTGTGGATTAGTCCGATATTAACAATTAGCTAGCGATTTGATTTTTGACTTAAGTTGTTAGAAAAATAAAGTTCGACTGTTTACTTGATTGTATCGTTCGTTGTTTTTACAAATAAACAAATTACCTGCTTACAATAATAAACTTACAGGATATTATTTTAATATACTAAGCCCATAAATCAGCAAGTCCCGGTGGCAATATTTTACAATTAATTGAAATTTCTATTTTTATTTATGAAATGTAAGTAGGTCGGAAAATGCTTAGAATACTATGTTCCCGTCGATAACTTTAGTAACTAGACATATAGAAGTATCCTCGTACATAAATGCAGTGTTGTGTAAAAACATCAAAGTATTCCACTCGCTACATGTCGCGTTTTCGGTACCCAAACAATCAGAAATCAGAAGTTTATAAATATAGAAGATGGTCCACTATGTTTTAGTTCTAGTTCAATTCTTATGCACTATAACACTGAAGTAAGTGAAACATTGTTGAATTGAAATACATAAGTGACAAATTAACTAGAAGTAAATCAGGAAGAGCAGTTTACAATTTAATTTACTTACATATATGTACTTTAAAATCCTTTCTCATCATTGAAAGAAGCGTTGAACAACATCATAAAGGTAGATTTGTAAAGAACTACCGTAATTTATATCCCTCGATGTTTAGTGTTGGGGAGTATATTATTCCTCGTTATGAGTAGGTTAATATATGGTTTGATCGTGACTTACATTGGTAAGAGGATATTTATTAATTGAGAGTGTATGTAGAGATTGTGAATACGACTTGTGTACCCGTATGATTATTATCCTTTTCATATTGTCTTTATATTTGTATTTGTTTGGTATACCTGTGATTTTGCAAAGCATTTTTTTTTATTTATTTATTTATTTATTAACAATTTGTTTACAATTGTTTGGCCCCACCAAGTTACAAAAAACTTGCCGGTGGGGTCCATTTCTTACTCGTTAAATATACAGTATTGGAATTTGTAACATTTTTAATTACTGTGGCGGTTCAGGGGCAGGCAACTTATCATAATTTTCTCTTTACAAGCAACTGCAGATCTATCCTGCTGCAAATAAATACCTAGCAATAATAAAGTAACATATGATATAAATAAATTATCAATAACCAATAACAATAAATAATATACTAGTAGTAATTTAGTAATACAAGGCGAGCAAACATAGTTAACAGTAACAATAAATTAATAAACTATTCCCTACATATATCCTGTGCTTGTCACCCAATCAATGCATAGAAAACAGATAACTCATCAAGATGTCATGGAAAAAGAAGTAATATCTCTGTGCCTGTCTCCAGACGTCTTTGGACCGTCTGTCCACCTCAAGGAGAAATGTAAACAAGCCCTCCATCACAACAGCAACATAACCTCAAAAAGTCAAAGAGGTTACCTTTTACTCACCCAATCATAGTTTTACTTTTGGTGTGTTTCTTTACCCTATGAGTCAATATTTATATTATTTACTTGAATACCGTGTATGTTTAGAGTTACCAACAGTGTACAAGGTATATGATCATTGTCTTTCAAGCTAGTCCTATGTCTCAGTGTCTGTGATTTGCAGTGCTGTATGGGTTCTATTATATACCTGTTTATTTGTCAAGTAGTTAGCCTTAGTGACTGATGTGTGGAGTAAGTATTGTCACAGTGTCTTGTGTTGTAAATTGTGTTTTAACCAGTGTTTGTATGTGTTTGTTTGTACTTAATCATTAGTGACCGTGAAGTGATAGTGAAGTAATAGTGCAGTGATAGTGCAGTAATAGTGATAATGTGTTTTGTTGTTTATGGTCACTATCCATTCTAGTGGATATCGGTTCAGGTAAGTTTATAGTTAGTCTCACATCAACAGAGTAGTCTCAGATAGCCATAGCCTAACTTTTTCCTTATAATAATTCATACTGCTAACTTCTTCAATATTATTTGGTAGCTGATTGAATAAATGGGGAACAGTATATTTTGGCAATCTTTTACCATACAGTGTACGAGGAGTTGGCGTTACATATTTAATCACTCTCCTTGTGTTAAATGTTCTACTGTACGGTATCTTATATTCACTCTCTCCAAAGTATTTAATTAACATATTAAGTATGTAAAGACCTTTAGCTGTTAATAGGCCCATGCAAATAAACTCATTATTCTCATCTATGCCTAGGTTGGGACCAATATTGCTTTTAAAGAGAGTCTTCAAAACTCTTTTTTGAAGCATATTTATTGAATTAAGATGACATTCTGCTGCTGTCCCCCATACTGAAACACCATACCTCATATTTGACTCAATAAGTGCCTTATAAACACTAATTTTAACCTTTTGGTTTACTTTATTTTTTAATCTATACATGACAGCTACACATGGATTAAGTTTTTTACGTAACGTGGACACATGATCCTTCCATGTCAATCTATTGTCAACCGTTAGACCCAAATATTTTGTCTTCTCCACCACCGTTATGTTTTCACAATTACAGTTTTCTATGTTGTGTAGACATTTGCAATTATGATATGCAATTTTGATGTTGTTATCAAATTTCATGTTTTTTGGACAGAAATGCATTATGCAGGTTTTTTTACTGTTTATCACCAAACCATTATCATGAGCCCACTTGGTAAAAGTTTTAAAATCATCTTGTAAATGTCTTTCAGCTATATTTAAATCTCTGTTCACTGCTAATAACAAAATATCATCTGCATAGGCCCATATCTGACAGTTCTTCATTTGATTCAGTATTTCATTTAGATACATGATAAATAATGTCGGTCCAAGCTGGCTACCCTGGGGTACTCCATAATTAATATATTTTTCATCACTGAAATTGTTAAATAACTTTACTACAACTGTTCTATTATGTAAGTAACTCTTAAACCAATTTAGATAGGGACCCCTCACACCTATCCTCTCCAACGCTTTACAAATTAGTTTATGCTCAACGGTGTCAAACGCCTTGGAGAAGTCAATAAATAGGCCCAATCCATGACTTTTAGAATCGATCACTTCATTTGCTTCATTTGCAAATTCCTCCAAGGCAAGCTGGGTATTGAGCTTTTTTCTAAAACCAAACTGCCTGCGATTTAGGATATTATTTTCCATCAGGTATTTATTCAGGACTTCTGATACATATTTTTCAAATATCTTATCAATACTACTAAGAATAGCCACTGGTCTATAATTATAAAATTCTTTCTTGCTTTTGCTTTTATGTATTGGTCTAATTACTGCCTTTTTCAAACATTCTGGAAATATACCCTCAGTTATTGATTTATTTATTAGTCTGGCCAAAGGTTCTGCTATTATATCCGCAATCAGCTGTAAATCTTTCATTCTAATTTGATCAACACCAGGTGCCTTGTCTTTATTCATTTTTTTAATTATATTCAAAATTATCTCCTTGGTAGCTTTCGGTATTTGTAGAAAATATTCAGGCTTTTTATTTTGAGATCTCAAATTATTGTCCGTGAGCATAATATCATGATTTTTATTGAAATTGCATGTATGTTTTAAACACTCTACCCCTTCCACAAAATACTGAGCAAAGCCATTAGTTATTTGATTTTTACTCATAATTTTTCCCATAGCTGTTTCAACTGTCCTGTCAATATTACCTTTTTTCTCTCTACCAAGTAAATTATTCACATTTTGCCATACTTTTTTTGCATCATATTTATTCTTTTCAAACAATTGCTTATAAAAATTATTTTTGTTATATCTTATTTCACTGTTTACTTTGTTTCTAAGTCGTTTATACAGGTTTCTGTGTCCTTGATTTGAGGGGTCCCCTTTCCAAAGATGAAAAATTCTATCCCTTTCCTTAATTAATTGCAAAATTCAATGTGTCATCCATTCTTTTTTCAAAATGTTTGACTTTTGGCTTTGCCCAGTTTCCCCACCACCTTTCTTAGTGATTGTTACTTTAGATTTTTCATAATTAAGTCTAAATTTCCTAATTAACTCTTCAAACCCTCTGTTAACATTGTTTTCTGCAATTAAATCCCAGTTTTCTCGTAACAATCTCTCTTTAAGCAGCGATTCATTTATTTTTTCAAATTTTTCTACCTCTGCGTCTCCTTTTCCTCCTTCCTCCATTACAATTCTAGCAATTATAGGATAGTGGTCTGAGATCTTTGTTTTTATAACACCAGAAAAAATATTTTCAATAGGCCTATCAAACTTGTAATAAATATGATCAATGCATGATTTTACAACAGTATCCAGTCTAATTTCTTCTCTGGTGTAATCCCAAATTGCTCTTTCCATACCCCAGGTTGCCAGAACAGCTTCATATCTGTGTACATTTAAATTGTCTTTATCTTTACTGTTTATGTTAGTATCTCCAATGAATATTACATTTTTATATGAGTTTAATGCTTGTAAAGTAGTTTCAAATTCCTGAATAGCTTGAGGAAGGGGAAATCCGCTAGAGGAGGTGGGGGGTCTATACACTGCGTGGATTCCAAGTTTGCCTCGGCTACTGGACCCAATTATCTCCAGCTCTCCAGTTATGTGTTCATACGTTACAATTTCATGCAAATCTGTAGGAGTAAAGTTCAAAGTTTTACTATTTACATACATAACTAGGCCCCCTCCGTCTTTGTTTTCCCGTAGTTTAACAATTTTTGTGAAATTTTCCAAATTAAATACAGCTATTTCGTTTAGGTCACAGGACACCTCAGATAAAATCAGTAGATCAACAGTAACATTACCTATTGCTAATTGTATTTTCAAATTATCCCAGTGCTTTCTAATTGATCTTATGTTAAGGTAAACTATTTCTATACTACACCTACTATCTAAATATTTTACGCTTTTGCACCATTCGTCAAAACTTTGGTATGTGTCAAAAAACAGTCTACTATCTATTAACTCTGGGGCCATATCATTTGAATTGCTATTCCTAATCCTAACTTTACTCTAGATATGCCATCTGATACCATATAGCCTAGTGAAACATATAAATATCTAAATCTAGTCCAATAAGAACACCAGCAATAAGCCTTGATACAAAAGAACAATATTAGCCTAATATAGCCTAACTTAACAAATAAATAATTATAACATTGTAAGTTCAAAAATAACAAGTAATAAACTCTGAAACCAGACAACAATAAATAAACACTATAATCTATAACAAATAAATATTGATAACCATGCAGAAACAAAAATAACAGATAGTAAAATGTTGGACAAAATAACATTGTGAAACTTAAGTAGCCTATTATTAGAAATAAATACCTTTGGAATAGGACATTCAAAAAGAATAAATAATGAACTATTCCTAATCCTAACTTTAATCTAGATATGCAATCTGATACCATATAGCCTAGTGAAACATATAAATATCTAAATCTAATCCAATAAGAACACCAGCAATAAATCTTGATACAAAAGAACGATATTAGCCTAATATAGCCTAACTTAACAAACAAATAATTATAACATTGTAAGTTCAAAAATAACAAGTAATAATCTCCGAAACAAGACAACAATAAACAAACACTATAAGCTATAACAAACAAATATTTATAACCATGCAGAAACATAAATAACAGATAGTAAAATGTTGGAATAAATAACATTGTGAAACTTAAGTAGCCTATTATTAGAAATAAATACCTTTGGAACAGGACATTCAAAAAGAATAAATAATGAACAATGAAAGAATATAACAATGAATAAAATCTATATACATTTGACAACCATGCATAATAGACTTTATGAAAAAATAACAGGGCATAAAATATAGAGATCAGTGTAACAATAAATAAATGCTTTGAGCCATGCAAATACAAAAGTGATAAATAATAGACATTGAGAAAAGAAACCAATGAACACTTAACTAGGCTTACCTCTGAGAATAAATACTTAGGCCTATAGATAATATAGCCTAACCTTGTAAATAAATATTTAAAATTGTGCAGAGGTAAATCTATCGAACCACCACCCTTAAAAAATAGGCCAGCGTTGAAAATATGTAGGTAGAACAGATAAGAAATCCCGGTGTAGGGGGAGATGACAAAATATACGTTCTCTAACCCTATAACAGGGTTAATAATACCATCAAGGCCATGACGTCCTCCTTAGTTTACATAATATTATTTTATTAAATTTCTATTTTTAACCTCTTCTGTTATTACTGTTGGCATTTCTTCGTACTACTATTGTTGTTGTTATTTTTCTCTCTAGTTGATAATAAAGTTAGTCATTTTCTTGACAATATTTATCGTGTTAGTATTAGTAGTGAGTGACGAGGTTGGCACGCGAAGCGTGCAGAGGTATCCCCTAGTAAATGGTGAATTCAGAGACGCAAACTGAAACAGTGTAGATTCAAAAATAAAATGTGTTCACTTCATTACAAAACATCCAACGTATTCATACAAACATGTCCAAACGAATGGTTCTTATTTATGTTTCCGCTTATAAAATAATACTAACTATTAAAACGAAATATATTAATCCTTTTAAATAGCTTTGATAAACTATGCTGAAAATATAATCTTTAGCAAAATATTCCTCACTCAACAGTTCTCAGGAGTTGGAGTCCTGAGCGTCATCTCTAGAGTGTATTGGCGGCCAGCTCAGCTGGTATTATCACAGAATAAGAATATTGCTTATCATATGGCAATATCAAGCTTTGAACCTCACATCCAATCAAAACTGGTGCAACCACTTCAAATCTCAATAAATATGATATAGAAATATGTGGAAATGAAGTGAATTGTATATAATTAAGCTATCAAAATGTAAACAGAATATTATAAACAGAGTCAAAATCCGTTATGTGCCCCTCAACTGTATTTTTCTACAACAATGTTAAATGATGAAGATTTACGTTCATATTGTAGGTGTTAACCGTGATAAACTTAGGGTAGCAACCGTGATCGACTTGGGTAGCAACCGTGATCGACTTGGGTAGCATCCGTGATCAGTTTGGGTAGCATCCGTGATCAGCTAGGGTAGCACCAGTAATCAACTTGGATAGCACCCATCATCAACTTGGGTAGCAACCGTGATCAACTTGGGTAGCACCAGTAATCAACTTGGATAGCACCCGTCATCAACTTGGGTAGCAACCGTGATCAACTTGGGTAGCACCAGTAATCAACTTGGATAGCACCCGTCATCAACTTGGGTAGCAACCGTGATCAACTTGGGTAGCACCAGTAATCAACTTGGATAGCACCCGTCATCAACTTGGGTAGCAACCGTGATCAACTTGGGTAGCACCAGTAATCAACTTGGATAGCACCCGTCATCAACTTGGGTAGCAACCGTGATCAACTTGGGTAGCACCAGTAATCAACTTGGGTAGCACCCGTCATCAACTTGGGTAGCAACCGTGATCAACTTGGGTAGCACCAGTAATCAACTTGGGTAGCACCCGTCATCAACTTGGGTAGCACCCGTCATCAACTTGGGTAGCAACCGTGATCAACTTGGGTAGCACCAGTAATCAACTTGGATAGCACCCGTCATCAACTTGGGTAGCAACCGTGATCAACTTGGGTAGCACCAGTAATCAACTTGGATAGCACCCGTCATCAACTTGGGTAGCAACCGTGATCAACTTGGGTAGCACCAGTAATCAACTTGGATAGCACCCGTCATCAACTTGGGTAGCAACCGTGATCAACTTGGGTAGCACCCGTCATCAACTTGGGTAGCATCCGTCATCAACTTGGGTAGCACCAGTAATCAACTTGGGTAGCAACCGTGATCAACTTGGGTAGCAACCGTGTTCAACTTGGATAGCACCCGTCATCAACTTGGGTAGCACCCGTCATCAACTTGGGTAGCACCCGTCATCAACTTGGGTAGCACCCGTCATCAACTTGGGTAGCACCCGTCATCAACTTGGGTAGCACCCGTCATCAACTTGGGTAGCACCCGTCATCAACTTGGGTAGCACCCGTCATCAACTTGGGTAGCACCCGTCATCAACTTGGGTAGCACAGGTTAAGTTAGGTTAGGAGGTTAAGTTAAATTATATTAGGTTTACGTATCCCTTTATTAAATGCTCCAATGCTGTGTATAAATACAGTTTGGGAGCGTATAACGTATTTTGACCTATAAACAGTTTAATTTGTGTTTGTCTTGTTCGACTAACAAACTAAAACCAGTAAATAAATAGCGATTTCTAGGTTATAAAATTGAACACATATACTTTGTGCTAACAGCATATATTCAAGACTTAAAAATTAAACGCATTTTATTTTATAAGTGGATATACAATTATATGTGTCCTCAACTGAGGCTTCTTCACTCCTTCATTACTAACCTTTGAAATTGTAAAGATACCTGTGTTTCATTATAAATCGTTATGCAATTGTATTCCGTTGAAAATACAGACAAATAAAAAATGTTTTAACAGTTCGAAATATTATCTTTTAAATTATGAATATCATAGTAGACCTAAGAGACTCAGGATGGTAATGAGTAACAGTAAGAAAATAGTGCTAAGTTTCCTCTGTATATTGTAATAAAAGCCTAACTTCTTAGTTTTAAATATTTATTTATTTATTTATTTATTTATTTATTTATTTATTTATTTATTTATTTATTTATTTATATATTTATTTATCCATAAGACGCCGATCGTCAAGATATGGGTGAATATGGATATCTAATGAGTGTGATTAGTTTAGTTGAGCGAATGTAGTCATTGTTACAAACTAAGGCCGACTATTCCTTAGAAAGTGTCATTAATTAATAGCCCAATGACAAATGAACAGCCGGTGGTTATCAGCTGATCCTTCTCAAAATGTATTGACTCTGATTGGGATCGAACTGACAACCTTTAGCACTTGAAGCTGGGATTGAACCAACTACGCTACCGACCAATTTAATAAATTTAAAATAAAGGCATATTTTTAAAAAAAATTTAATATACAAAAAGACAATGATTAATGAGTAGATTAATAAAAATGTCTGATTGTATCTATCAAACAGATTTTTAAATCTCAATAATTCTATCTCTTAAATGGAAACTGTTTTTAGATAATAATCGAGAGTAACGAATTTTAACTCTTCGCGGCAATTTTTATCGATACTTGAAACTCGATCTCTTTTAAATCCTAAACCGGATTAGAGTCAGTTTTTCCTCATTGATATTCTAACTCCAACTTTTCATTATAGTCCTGGGTTCGACTTTGATTAAGACGCTAATCAGGATGTCAGCATTTTTAAATTGAATAGAAATCCTTTGCAATCGAAAATGCAATCGATTTCATATGATGAATATATTTGAAAAAAGTCCTATCATGATATGACGAGGCCAAATAATTTCTATGCGACAATATCATACGTCGAGATTGAGATTAGAGTGGAAATCGTTTGGATGTTTATTGATTAGTTTTTTGCCACTGTTGACTTGTGTCATATTAGTCTTACAATATTTTTAACCACAAGTAAAATATTCAAGTAAGTATTCTGAAATTAATTCCAATATCCCTTTATAACAAAAGGTCTTTTTAATAACAACTTTGGTGCTATTGAAAGTTGCACTAATCACCCTTTGTTTAAAATAGCAAAGCGCAAAGTTTTTAAAATATCTAATACAGAGTCAGAATGAATCATATAAAATCAATAAATATCACATCAAGTTATATTATTTAAGATCTAGAAGTTTTGTATGGAAGTGTGCGTGCGCACGAGCGTGCGTGTGTATTTCTACGAAATATCAGCTAGGGGATTGCGGTCGGGGAGGGGGAAGGCCGCGGCCTTGCTTGGAATGCGCAAAGCTCGTCACTAGGTTATCACATCGATGGTTATCAGTCGTTTAAATGGCTTAAAGGGATTTAAATGTCCGCGCCTGTAATTACATTATTCTTTTATAACTAAGAGAATTATTCAAGAGATGGTTAATGTAGTGGATACTTTAGAACAACTAAAGTAACGTATTAAGGTAAAATTTAATAAGGTCTTTTCATTCTCAATATTTTTTTTTTTTTTTTTTTTTTTTATATACCTTCCTATCTAAACATGTTTAGATTGTCAGACTTTTCTATCATTCCTTATTTATAAAAAATATTTATTTTTTGTTTTAATAAAAAAATTTTGTCAGATATCCATGTGTTAAAGGTAAAAAATAAGAGTAGTTTAAGTTTAATTTTATTAATGCACTTTATTTATTTATTTGATTAATTAATTATTAATTAAATGTATTCCCTCAAACTATAGTTTTGTATTAAATGACTCTTAATTAAAATCCCTAATTTTCATACACATCGACTATTTATATGTTTGTTTATCTTTATATTTTATTTTTATTACAAAAAAATCCTAAACATACATAGGCCTTTATTTAATATTATTATTACTATCCACTTAATATGTCAGGTCTCAATGTAGCACATAATACAAGTAATTTGGAAGTTCCTTTCAGCAATTTAAAAAATAAGAGTAGTTTAAATTTAATTTATGCCAACATCAGGGGCTTGAGAAAAAATTTTAATTCCTTTCTTTTAGAATCCAATCAAATAGAGAGCAAAATTAGCTTTATTGTTTTCAGTGAAATATGGATAAAAAGTGAGGAGGTAAGTTTATATAATATACCGGGTTTTAAAGTGTTTCACCATTGTAATGAACATTACAGAGCAGGTGGTGTAATGTGTTATGTTGCAGAAGAGTTAAGTACAGTTCAATTAATTTTAGAATTCCAAATAACAGATTCGATATTAAATAAAATGATCTTTAAAAATTCCTTTTTTAACCTCCTTTGTCTATATAGATCACATGAATTTCGGGAACCCGATTTCAGTAAAGAATTCTCTGTAAAACTACCTCAATTATCAAATAATACAGTCATCTTCGGGGACTTAAATATTAACATAATTTCTGATAAGCAGAACACACAAAAATATTTAAGTTTTTTTCACGGCTATGGTTTTGCTCAATTTATAAATAAGCCAACACGTATTACAGAAGAATCACAAACGTGCATAGACCATATCTTTATAAGACACAAATTCTTAAACCAATTTAATAGCGAGGTTTTTAATCACTGCGTTTTAGGTTTAAAAATGAAATTTTTAACGTTTCAAGAATAAAAACAACTGAATGGTATTATTCAGGAACCACATTTTTCAAAAATTAATTATGTTTAATTAAAAACCAAATTAAAACCTCCTAATTGGAGCAGTTGTTTTGAATCAAGAGATGTCAACATTTGTTTTGATATATTTCACGAACTGTTATCTAATACTGTAAATAGTACTAAGTTAAATTTAAGTACTAATAATAGGTTAAGTAAATCGATTACTCGTAGTCCTTGGATTACTACAAAACTGTTAAATAAATTATAAGAAGAAAAAAGCTTTGTTAAAATTGCTAAACAAATACCCTATGACAGCAAATTTATAGATTACTATAAACAGTTTTCTGAAAATGTATCAAATGAAATTGATTCATCAAAATGTAAATATTTTTCTAAGTAAATTGAAAATTGCCAAGGAGATAGTTCTCTTCAGTGGAGAGTAATAAATAGAATAAGTGGTGGAAATGTGAAAAGCTGTTTTGATACGCTTGAATTGGATAATGGATAAGTTATTACGGAGCCATTAAATATATCAGAAAATATAAATAATTTTATCGCTACACAATCAGGTTCTTGCGAAAAAGGCCCAGTCTCGACCGTAGCGTTGCCGCAAAGGTTGGTTTCTTTTTTTATTAATTCAACAACTGAAGATGAAGTTGTTTCCATTATTAAAGCCTTAAAAAATTAGAAAATCTTATGGTTTTGATGGTTTTAATGTTGACTTAATAAAACATAGCTCATGAGATTTCTTCCGTTTTGACCTCTATAATTAATGTAAGTTTTACAAATGGATTTTTTTATATAGATGTGCCAATTTTTAACCAAAGGATCATCGGTTACATTTGATAATCTAAGACCAATAATACTAAATTTTTTTACGGATTAAATTTTTTTAGTGATAACCGGCATGGTTTTAGGAAACGGAAATCGACGGAAGACGCTTTGTTGAATATCTCAGACTTGATTTATTAAAGTTTTAATAACAAAAATAAAACCTCTGGTCTTTTCATCGATTTTAAAAAATCTGTTGACTTAGTTAACCATGAAATACTTTTAGATAAATTACAATCACTTGGTATAAGGAGAATAGCACAAGATTGGTTTTGAAGCTTTCTCACAAACCGTAAGCAAAGGGTAAACATTTGTGGTAATCTGAGTTCCCCTGACTGTTCCAGCAGGGGTCCCTCAGGGTTCCGCGTTGTCTGCTACCCTTTTCATAATTTTTATACACGATTTGTTACAGTTGAAATTTTATGGTAAACCTAGCGTTTTTGCGGACGATTTTGCCATATTTTATTCTGCAAATAACTCTCAACAAATTTGGACTAATATAACGGAAGATATACGGGTTTTAAGAAAGTGGTGTGATGGAAATAAAATGGAAATTAATTTTATTTAATTTCCATTTTATTTTAATGGAATAAACAAAGTTTATAAATTTTGGTTTTATTGGTTTTAATTTTAACAAATTAGTATAATTTCATGAACAAAATTGTACTGGAACTATTGGGAAAGTAGATCAATTTAAAAATGATAAGTTAACTTGGGATAAGAATATAATGTTTTTACAAAATAAAATAAAATCTTGCACTAGAAAATTTTATTTCTTTAAAAACTGTTCTGACGAAAAGTTATTAAAAAATTTATATTATGCCTTAATTAAATCTAGGTTGCAATATGCAATTCAGTGTTGAGGTGAGACGTTTAAATACCATATAAAGAAATTGTGAGTTGTACAGAATCATATTACGAAAGTCTATGAGAGAAAGTTCCTATCCTCTTTTTTGTCATTTGAAAATACTCCCTATACAACACCTTCTTGTTTATAAGGTACTAAGATTGTTTTATATCAGAAGTGGTAACATTGGAACTTTTGAATTAGTTTATAGTGTTTGACGTAACTTTCAGAATACCTTTCGAATACCTAAAGTCAATAGATCTTCATTTAGACAGTCCTTTAGTTATCTTGGTACAAAGTACTTTAACAATTTGCCTCTTGAAATCAAACTATGTAACTCATTTAATAGTTTTGATAAATCTTTGAAACATGGTTATTCTCATTGGAACCTAATGGATATTAATTTCGTAAACAGTATTTTGATTTAGTAACTGTTAGTTTTTATTTTATAAATAACTAAATTCTGTAATAAAACAACATTTTTTTTGTTTCGAATTTAACTTATGTCACTTCATATATTTTTCATCTTTTTTAGTATTAAAAAGAATGCTTTTTTGTTCTTTATTATGAATAGTTATTTTTTATTAATTATAATGCTGAACTGTGTCATTATATTTAGTTAAGGCGGCACAGAAGACGGCTGTTTAAGTGATGGACTGGACTCTGTTTTTTTATATTTTATATTTTTAGTTGCGCTGTCACAATACTGGTAACCGTAGCAGTGTAATTCCGAGTTGTTGTGTTGTTCTTTTACTGTTGTATTATTAAGGAATAAATCATTATTCTCATTATTATAATGTGTTAATTTCTTTTTCAATATGACAGCTGTAAATTAAATAATGAAACATTTCATATCGTTAAGTTGAAATACCATAAAGAGAAATTCGTATTACAATTTCATAAAGAATTTTCATAAGAAGGGAAGTAGCTTGTTGAGTATCTCCAAACACTTCTTGTATTGTTGTGTTACCCTTTGTAGCGACAAGACCCTTCAGCTGATTGTTGACTACGACAATCTCGTTTGGTCGTTGCCATAAATGTAATACAACACAACTCTAAAAACCAATAATGCACACAAGACACAAACAGTAAAACAAAACTGATATGTCGTGAAGTCGTGGATCAGAGCAAAGCACGTGTACAAAAACAAACTACTGACCTCACCGTAGGAATGGACTAAAGTGACTGAAGGCAGAATCGCCCGGCGGAAGTCACTGGGAATGACATCAACGATTTACGTATCTCAAAAATAATACTTTTTATTCTTTCGAGTTTATACTCAGACAACGTGTACGTGCAAGTAACATACATTTACCTTGCCCTAAATTAGTACCATTCTTTTTATAATTACAGTATAGTTTTATAATTAATTTGTTTTAAACTTATATACATCACATTGTAGGATGTTTCATGGTTATACCTCTATTTTTACACATTAGTTATTTCCAATTAAATTAATTTGATAAAAACAGAACAACAAAAATATGTTTAAAATATAATGACGCTAAGTTAGCATTCCATTGACCCATTTCGGAGACAAATTATAAAAACAGTAATTACCTAAATTACCACTCATATTTTTTCTTTAATAAGATAATATATTATATGTAGGGTTTTTTTTACGTATTGTCAAGTGTAACTTTATAACAGCATTATAATTAGGCAACCCATGTTAATTAAGGTAAAACTATAGGCAAAAGACAGTCAGCATAAACGGTTACGTTCACTACTTCCGTAAACCAAAACCAATATTCATAAAACAAATAGTAAATTTGTGGAATGATGTCTTGGTTCAATATTGTAACCAACTCGCTCAGTGATAGAACCTGTAATACATTTTAATAAATCAGATTAAACAGTACAATACATTTTTTATAGTACGACCAATCAGTATTTGGTCTTAATAATAATACTATAAATTAATAAACATGAATACACACAAGAATTTAATATCTTTTCACAACCAACTCAGTGACTTGTGGAAACAATTAAGACAGGTATTTACCCACAAATAGATTTACCTAATTGAAGCGGGTGAACTCGTAACTGTTCCAGAACCCCAACAGGTAACAGCCACTGGAAACCGGTCCAACACCAAACCGAAAGAGGTTCCCCTAGCAACGTGGAGATTCCCCAAGGCGGAAACCTAACCCGACGTTCAACTGTGACCGTACCACCCCGAACAAGTGGGAATCTTCTTATACATACGCTTTGACCGGACCTGGACGTAAACATCAGTTCAAGGCTGGTACACTTCCTGGCCACGAACTTAGTTGTGCAATATACGTGTCGTTACATACATTTCTATGTTATACTCTATTATCACAATACTCTGTAAACAGATTTTAATGAGTCTAATTGCTTAACTACATAAACTCAAACTATGCATCTCCTCTAGGGGTAAAAAGGGAGAGAACACCACTACTATTGAAAGATTTATTTTATTTCTACTCTTTTACCAATTCTTTATTTTTGTTCATAGTTTTTTTATTTAATTGTTTAGAATTCACTGTCTAGACGATCAAACAGATTTTGAAGTGAGATCACTTAGTTTAGTTTCAATTTTACGTCCATCGTAACGAGGGTTTACGATTTTCTGTGGCTTAAGAAATTTACGATCGTTTCAGAGGCTCTCGAGATTTCATGATCAACGACTCTTACTCTTTCCTTGTCTTGGTTATTTGCACCAGG